>BMAW01127065.1:195646-221012 GCA_019974015.1 Nephila pilipes | reverse complement strand
ATTCTGTTTTGGTAAATACTAGTATCGATGTCTAATAGGAAGCAATTAAGTAGAGGTACACATTAGATTCCATGACCGATCTGGAAAGTTTATAAAAATGCAATTCATTTAAGAATAAGAAAGGTAATAAAAATTCAATAATTTGAAAGAGCAGCACAAAGGCTATCCACAACAACCTAGAAAAGGCAGAATAAACCTAACTTTTGAGATGTCAGTATATTAGTTTGTTAGAATCTTCATGTCGCTCTAAAACAGTTTAGTGAGATTCTGACTGCTTTTGGAATTCACAGATTCCAAGGTATGTACTTTTTGTAAGACATTTCAATGGCTGTATTTGTAACCTATACATCCTGACAGAATGCTTAGCTACAAATGACTTTAAGTGTCTTAAAGATAGCCTGTTTTGGTTTGTTTGCATTAATACCACACTAGAGCAACCCAAAAACTATCAGAGGAGAGCCTTACAACTCAGGACATGGTCAAATGAGAAAGTCGTTGTAATATCTGGTGCCTGTTGGTGGAGAGAATGATGATGTTCATACCTCGTTGTTGAGGAAGGGCTGCCAAGGTAATGTATGAGGGAGAGAATGTACTGGGGAGAAAGAGAGATAAGAGCAAAAATGAGCTCAGAGATTTTGCTAATGAACTGTAAATAAACAAATTTACTTTTGTGAAAGAATGTATTCTTTTTTTAGTCTAGCAAGAAAAATCCATCACAACGTGCTCTCTCATAACAGAATCAAAGATCTTAGTGAATGCAAAACTGTTACTAGAAAAGAGTAGTGAGAGAAAGCTCTATGTGCTTTTGACGGATATATCGAAAAAAAACAGGTACGTTTCTAGTGTGGGACGAGAGTAGTGCGTGGAAAAAGTGATTTGTGCGTCGACGGAGATATTTGACTGTTTTGGAACTATTTAAAGAATCGGTAAAATGAATTTTCTTGCTAGTGGTAAAAAGATTTACATTATAATCCCTCAGAAAAGGTATCAAGGACATTTCCAGGATAATCCATTAACTGCCACAATACTTTTTGAAATTTTGACCGGATTAGTTATATATATATATATATATATATATATATATATACAGAAAGTTATGTAATAATATATACTGCTGTTTGTAGAAAATGCAACACCATGAAAGAATCATCAGAATCAAATGAAATTTAATGCAGAAACGACTTGTACTGATACAAATAAATGATGAAATTTTCAAAACAAAAGAAACAAATTAAGCGTCCGAAATCAGTATTTGGTGCAGCCACCATGCGCTGCAATAAGTGCTGCTATACGACGTGGCATGGAGTCAAACAGATGTTGAATATCTGCTTGAGGATGGAATTCCATATCGCTTGTATGCGCAACCAAAGTTCGTCTTTGGAAACTGCAGGACGCGGATCACGAGCGAGACGCCGACCAACCATATCCCACACGTGCTCAATAGGCGACATATCCGGTGAATAAGCAGGCCAAGGAAGAAATTGCATGCGTTGTGCTGAACAGAAGTCTCGAACAGTCCGCGCAACATGTGGGCGTGCATTATCCTGCTGAAAGATAGCTCCAGGGATGCCTTGAAGGAAAGGAACGACTTCGGGCTGTAGCACTTCACGGACGTACCTGTTGCTATTGAGATTACCCTCAATTCGTATCAAATTGGATCGTCCATGATACGAAATCGCACCCCAGACCATAACTCCGGGTGTTCGACCACTATGTCGTTCAATAATACACTCAGGAAGGCAGCGTTGACCGGCATAACGTCTAACACGAACACGGCCATCATGGGTCCACAAATTGAAGCGTGATTCATCTGAAAAGACAACTTGGTGCCAATCAGCTCGCCTGTCTCTGTGCTCAAGAGCCCACTGCCGACGCAGCCGTCGATGATTCGCCGTGAGGGGAATCCTGTATAAAGGCACCCTTGCACGCAATCCACGGCGCAGCAGACGACGACGAATTGACGAAGCCGACAATTGTACACCTGTAGCAGTAGACCAACGTGCTGCCAGCTGCCTGGAGGAAGCTGTGCGATCATTCACCGCCATGCGGAGCAGGTGTCGATCATCGCGCTCTGACGTCACCTTCTGTCGTCCAGTGCCTGTTTTTCGAGTTGTTCGGTGCTCGTCGGTCCACTGCTTCCAAACTCGCATCACTGTGGAACTGTTCCGCTGCATACGAGCTGCTATTGCGCGATAGGAAAATCCTCCTTCTCGAAGGCCGATTATCCTCCCTCGTTCAAACTCCGTAAGTTGCTTGAATTTCTTATTCTTCCGTCGTGGAGGCATACTCAGGTCTCACTAAACGTTTGCCACTAACAAATAATCATAGACTTTTTTCAACGTCCCGCTACAGCACTTTATTTATACGCTTTCAGCATCAATTCAGAGGGCACTGCTCGCGCCGCGCACGCGCGATGGCTCTGAAACTTTATTAATTTGCATAATATCCTATAATTGACATTTGCTGCGAATTTCATTTGATTCTGATGATTCCTTCATGGTGTTGCATTTTCTACAAACAGCAGTTTAATTATATTCAAATTATGTTTGTTTTAAAATATTCGAAATTTTTGAAAAATCCCAAAGGGCTCGGAATCTGTCTGTTAACCAGAACATGCATGGAATCTGCATGGAAAAGTAGTTTATCATAACTATAACCTCTATATTAAATATTTATGTACTGTACTTCATTATAATATAAAAAACCAAACCAAAAATATAATGCTCCAAATATGACAATTCAGTTCCGTTCAAAATACAGAAGCATTTCAAATTTGTTCGCTTGTTGTAAAGAAGCTAAGAACAGAATACACTCTTTCTGCCTCACACAATATTGACTGATATATATAGAAGGAAACTAAACTGTCAGGCATACCAAATATATTTTGGCGCAGAGTGTGTGGTGTACATAAAATTCAAAAATCCCCAAATGGGTATCATTAATGAGTTAAAGAATGCTATAACTGGCTTTGAGGATTATGATGAAGGATTTATTAGCCGCGTTATGGAAAGACGAAAACAAAAAGAAGATTCAAAGAAAAGGAAAAGAAGAGTCAATAGGCAATTCGAATTGAAAAAATGCGTCTAAAAATGGAAAGAATTCTATACAAAATCAGTAATAATCGAAGGACTGAGTTTAAAGAAAGAAGAAATTTAGAAGAAAATACAAATGAGAGAAAGAGAGGGGGAGAAGAAAGAGAAAGCTATAGATTGTCGAAGGTTTAACTTGAAAAAAAAGTACCCCCTCGAAGAAAGTTTGAGAAAAGAAAAGTTATGATTGGGGGGGAGGAAAATTTCAAGTGATTAATTGAGTTTCAAGAAGAAAGAAGATATGAAATGTGTGACATAACTAAAGAAAAAGAAGAACATGAGAAGTTATCTAAAACCGTAAATGAAAGTAATATATTCATAGGAGGAAAAGAGGAAACATTGCTAAAAAAAATCTAAAGAATCAATTGCAAAGTAAATGGACAAAAGTGTCTAATTTATTGAGGTAAGCAGAGAAGTTAAAATAAAGATAATTGAGAAAACAGGAGTAATTAATAAGACAGGAGGAACAGAGAAAATAGGAGAAAGCATTGCTTCAAGAAGAGCTTGAAAGCTGAGAAAAATAAAAAGGAAAATTAAAATAAAAATAAGTGATTAAGAAAAAAAACCATAGCAAAAAAGGAAAAACAAAGTTGGAGGGAGAAGTATAAATTTTATAGCATAAATTTAGATGTAAAGAAATAGTCAATAGAAAGATATGTTGAGTGGTCTTCAGACCGAGAGAGAAGGTCATTACGAGGCAAGCATCTAAAGCCAGAGGTCAACCTACCTCGTTAAAAGTCTGAAAGAAGGAAAAGCACCTGCAGCGTTATACAACGAAGGAAAAATAGGGAGTGATTCAGCACTAACCACAGAAAATAGCTCTCTTCTCACAGTGGGGCCATGATAGAATAGCCCAAGGCTATTGAATCTTGAAATAAAGTACATTGCCTAGTAGTGGGGCCATGAAAACACCCAAAGTAGTAAGGGGTAGAATTCGACACCACATCACAACGACATAGGCAGGGTAGAGGAGGAAAGATTAAGGGAAATTTTGTTTGCCCACTGTAGACCAAACACCCAAACCTATCGTGGAGTTCATTGAGGAACCATGCGCTGAGAAAAATCACCCTCAGTGTTGGGCAGAGCTGAGAAAAAAATTCAACTCTGAGCGAACGGGAATCAAGAAAAGACATTTCGATGTGTTCCCCTTTCAGCCAGATAAGATCATCTTCCCTCTCCCCATGGGTCAGCACGGCACACTGCGAGGACGGATAAATGACTAGAAGTAGTAAGAACTTTCCTTTTATTTTTATTTTGTTATCCTCGAAATGAGAGACATTAAATAGAAAAAGCATTACTAACTCTTGGGAGACTGTCTTCATTGATAAATTGTTTTGTAACCCTTATTTAGCTATATTTTACGTGATTATCTTCGACATTTTTTACTGTGTGTATTAATTCAGTATTAATTTATAAGACTTTATTGAAAATCAAATTAAAGGATTAATGATTGAACATTTGTTAGGAATTATATTGATTGAATTTTTAAGAAGTATTGAATGACTTATTATTTTAAAGAATACTGAGTGGTTATTTTTCATGTATTATTTGAATAACGATTTTTTTTTTAAGATTATTGATTCGTCATTTTTACTGATTATTTGATTGATTGAAAATTGATTAAGGATTGTATATTATTTTTTGAGAATTATTATCTGAGGATGATTTTTTCTTAAATGGGTCAACATGTTTTAACAAGACACTTAAAATTGTTTTCATTATTGTGTTATGTTAAAAATCTTACTTTTATATTATTGTGTGATCCATGTTGAAAAATCTGGATGATTATGAGAATTAATATTTTGAAGTGTATAATAATTAATACTCTGACGTGCATAAAAATTGATATTTTAAAATGTAGAATAATTGGTATTTGTAGGTGTATAATAATTAGTATTTTTTAAAGAGAGACAGAGAGTAATAAATAATAAGTTGCAGTGTATAAAATAAGTTTAATGAAACCGTAAATAAAAGGTTTAACCTGAAAATAAACCTTATAAAATAAGGTTTTCATGAAACCTTAAGATAAAATTATTTCTTTATGTAGAAAAAAAAATTTCCTTTATAAGTACAATGGAATTATAAATAACTCTTAATGAAATAACTTCATATGAGATGATAATGCAGAAAAGAGAGAACTATCTTTAACAAAAAAATTGCTCATTGAATGTCTTGTTTTGATTTATCTTTATTATTCGAATCAGAAAAAGCAACATTCTTTTCTTTCAAAGTATATTTATTGTTATTTTTTTATATCAGGTACCTTTCAGCGTTGTTTTGTGTGTTCATTGTTAGTGATGTGTGATTTTGGGTTTTATTTTACTTTGATAGAATTTGTTATGAGTTATAGTGTTAAAATATTTCTCATATCATTGATATGGTAGAATCTTATTTTCATTTAGTATTTGCTATTATATGCCTTTTTCTTGTCGCAGTCGCCATATATATTGTTATTGTTATTTCAAATAAAGAATTGTGTGTCATTTCATTCCCCCCAATATTTTACCTTGGGGGAGAGGTGTAATATCTGGTGCGTGTTGGAGAGACAAAATGGTGGGGGCCTTCCCTCTGTTGAGGAAGGATTACCAAGGTAATGTAATGAGTAGGACAATGAACTAGAGAGAGAGGTGGGAGGAGGGAGAACCCGACGAATTTGCTACTGAATTGTAAATAAACCATTTACTTTTTTTAAAGATTGTAGTTTAAACTGTGTCAACCAAAAACACCTCTCACAGACATTATTTGAATTAATTTTCGTTTTTTTTTTTAATTCTATACCTCACCTCGTGAAGACTCTAAAGGAAATATATATTTAAGGTTGTGACGTTGGGCTATTCGAAGTTTTCTCTTCACTAACCTTAGGGACTTTAATTGAGATTGATTGCTGTAAATAACAATTTCTTCCCAACCAAAATGAAACGTGATTAGGCAAATTAGAGGCAAGTAGAAATAAAGTGAACTGAGCTAGAAAGGAAAGTATGTAAGCAAAGCGAAATTCACATGATAGAGGTCGACGGGCACTAGTGTTGAGTATATGCCTTACAGGTGGTAGACGAGATCAAGATTTGCTTCGGGTGATAGTGATCGTAGTGAAGTCAAGAAATCAAGCCAACCTGAAGTGGGAAGACTTGGGTAAGACATTCTTAGTTTGGTATTAGTTGAACGGGTGAATCTATCTAGGGTGTTATCTTGGAGAGCAGGAATACATTTAACATTATAGTGCAAGTCTATTGAATAAATATTTGTGTGAGATTTGTCTACAGTCATTCCTTGCAGGTTGTTGACTTTTTAGTGATAGTTATAATTGATTGAGCTATGGTACAAGAGTCGATTAGGAATACTTATTCGCCACTATGTGAACAGTCTGAATTGTTCCTATTTATGATGTAATGTGAAATCAGGATTTGAATCCTTGGCTCTATTAGTACATCACTAGTCAAGAAGCTTGTGTCTTTCATAAATATATGCTATGGTCCTCAAGAAAGTCTTGATACAGCTTCATAAGCATTCATGTCTCATGGAAAACTTTCTGGCTGGCAGCAAGTTCACGACCATGAAAATTAAGCTACCACGATCCCCAGGAAAGTGGTGATTTAATTTCGAGCCAGGCCAGATGAGGGATCAGAGGAATAGTTATATTTAACGAGCAGCAATCCTACTGATTCTAATTTTATTGTGAAACAAGACTCGAATCAATGATCCAACCCATACCACCAGTCACGAAGTTTACGATTTTAACAAATGGATACTGTGGGCCTCAACTTGATCTCAATTCTGCCCTAAAAGTGTTCATGTATCATGGAAAATTCGAGTTTGTAACTTATTGACTAAAATATCAACATCGAACCAATGAAGCATAATCTTAATGAGAAAATTACTAGCTATGTTATTGGTATAGTGTGCAGGTAAGTTTAGTGAGATGTCACAGTGCAGGTATTCTCGTTATTTGAGACCCGTGAGGTGACCGGGAATGACAGAATAGTCCCACTATAGCTCATGCATGTCGTAAGAGGCGACTAAAATGGGTACCCAGCGTCTGGGGTTATAGTCGGGCACCCTGGGTATTATACCACGGGATCTCAAGGACTTATCTTCTTCAGCTAAATACGGGCATCATAACCCAGAGGCACCCTAGTGATCTTTTCCTTTCCCATGAGGTTTAATGTCTTTGGTAAACACGGAATACGCTTCCCCGGGATACCCTAGCGATCCTTCTCTGTTTTCAACCCTCCTTCTTGTCAACCAATTTTTGTCTTTTCTTCAATTTTATCACGTCTGGACTACAGTTAAATCTTGTTTGGCTCAACCAAGCCACATCTGCTTCATGCGCCAATAACCTTTACATTCACTCCCTCATTCTTATTATTTGAAATTAGTTCAAAACTACAGGTCCGTCATCAATTGCCTTTGTGTCGTTTCTAATTGGCCGTTAATTTACAATCAATGAATTTAACGGAGTAACACATGCTTTAATAAAATTAATTTTCTACAAATGAGGTAAACAATTATTATTGTTCAATATTCCATGAAACACTTTCAATCAATTATTGAAGTTTCTTTTTATTTTAAGAAAATTTTATCTGTGATAAAATTATTACTTTCCTATTCAAAATCTTTGTGAAGTAACTCTTTACATACAATTAATTAGTTAAGAAAGAATCTTTATGTTAAGGGATTAAATTTTAGTGACGAGGGCAACACTTCAGCTGGCATTTCCCTCTCCAAACTTCCACTCCCCATCACGAAAAGACTTAGGACCTCAACAGATTTAATTTACATCTATATGACGGGTGGCATCAGGGCTTGAACCAGCCCCACGACGAAAACAATTCCGATCGCAAGTCCAAGACCTTGACCTATAGGCTAACGTGACCATCACTATTAGGAATTTATGAAACCCTTCTCTAACTTATTCACATTATCAGTCCTTTTTTTATTCCCATTATCAGTATATATCCTATATTCATAATATTAATCTCTTCTTACGACTGCATTTAAAAGAACCGTTATATACTAAACTAGAAAAATGCAGCTCTCTTCCATTCTTTTGATATTTGCATAAACAGCAAAGAGAAATAAATGTTGGCTGGCTGGAAGAAATAAAATCGATAAAATAAAATAAAACCATTCTGTATAAAACAATAAAAATAACAGAGAGCCTCACAACTTTTATAACTTACTACGTCTATAACAGCGAAGTGAACATTGAAATGCACTAAGTCTTGCCTTTTAAATAGTACTTAGAAAAATAAATGTGTGCTCATTAGAAATAAAATCGATTGAACAGAATAAAACCATTCTGTCTGAAGCAACCAAAATAACAGAGAGTCTCGTAACATTTACGATAATGTTCTATAACAGCGAAGTGAATATTATAATACACATAAGTTTTGCCTTTTAAATAGTGTTAGTTATATACCGAACAGGAAATTCAACGATTAATCTCCTTCAAACTAATTCAAGCTATTACTCTAGTAACTCTCTAATCAGTTTCGCTACAAAGAAACTCTTTTAATTCTCGAACGTACGCTACAAACTCGTTATAAATGTAATCAGACCAAGAAGACGTGTCAATGAAAGAAAACTTTAGCTCAAGTTGAAACAATTTTAATAAGCAGTGTCTGGTGGCTGTCATCTAAAAATAAACTATTGGATCCCAGAGATTAAAATGAGCGTTGTAAATATAGTCATGATACATTGTTTTGATTATGATAAAACCATCAATATCATATAATTCCGAAATTCTCGTTAAGAAAATATTTTTATATATATAAAATTTTTACGGAGTTTAGTTTTTATTAACGTCGCACTAGAAGCAACACGAGGGCTATTGGCGACGGACCTCGTAATTTTGAACCACAGTCAAGTGACGAGGAAGACACCTGAGCTGGCACCCCCCCCTCTCCTAACATGCACACCACGCCAACGGGAGGACTTTAGGCCCCGACAGATTTAATGTGCATCAGCCCCGGCTACTCAGCGGGTCTTTGGCGGCCAAGGATCGAACCCGCGACTGAATGAAAATCGCCGGTCTCTAATTGGAAACCGTGACCTCTGTGCCACCGGGGCCACTCGCTTTGTTTTTAAGCGCAACGTTAGTAAAAAAAAATCAAAGCTCCTTATCCCTCACAAATCAATCAAATATCCGACGCACTCTTAAAAATTTATATGAAACCATTTTATTGAAGAATGAGAGAGTAGTTAGCAGAAATATAATGGAATATATGCTTCTGAAAACTGTATTTTTAAATCATTTTTAAGTCTTCGACTCATTCTCATTCATATACTTTTGAAATATGTCATAGAATTTGGTCCATCTGTGAGCCGTACATTCATTAAAAAATATGCGATTATAATTTTATATATAAAAAATATGTGTTTGTATTTAGAATAATTGACGAGGTCTTTCAAATATGGCATTATCTACTAACTAAAAATTTTAATTTTCTGACTAATGTTTAATCCCAGTTAATTCCATTAAAAGAAGTTTAATAGTATTTCCAATAACAGATAAAGATTATTGAGATTCTATTACCTTCGAAAATATATCATCAGTAACATGGTTCTATTAATGTTTAAGCAAGATCTACTCATAAATTGAGAGCCCCTAGGTCAATGTCATGTTTTATTAGATTTTCCCTGGTACCCATTTTATTAGTAAATTAATCGCATTTCATTCCAGGATAGAGATTCATTCCCTAATTAGAATGTGTCGAGCTGTATTTCCAGGACAACGGAGATACAATTTCTACGAAGATGAAAACATCTGATATTGATCCCACTGACCCATTTTCTACACAGAAATGAATTCTTTTACCCGGTCTCCCCTATTACATTCTTATGAATATACCAGGATTTATTCGCACTGAATTGTTTTTTTAAAAAAATGACAAAATTATCATTGTTTATATAGCATTTAAATAAACCGAATTAAACAATAGGCTTTTGTGAAAATTGATTGCGTGATATTGTTCTCATATTATAAGCAACGTAAATACTATTCGAAACTGACTTCTCCTCGCTAATGTGGCCACGGTATCCTAATGGTCATGGTCGCGGACTCGTGCCTAGATTTTATTTCGTCGAGTCGTGGGCTCGAGTCCGGATGCCACTAAGGACTCACCGTATAGTGGGGTTGATGCAATATAAATATGTAGATGCTCTACGTCTTCCCGTGGGTGTGGTGTGGAAGTCAGGAGAGAGAAGGGCCAACACAGGTGCTGTCCTCGTCACTTGACCGTGTTTCACAATTACGAGGACCAACTCAATATCCATCGTGTTATTTCTAATTTGGACGCGAATAAACAATCGAAAAGAGGAGATCCAAACCCTCTACCTTCCGATTACGAGCCGGTTACTCTGACAATTAGGCGACTAAAATCCCGAAGGTTTTTGTGTCAGCCGCAGCCTGTTTGTCATGGTTGCAGACCCGTCGCCGGCGGTGCTCATCAAGTCACAGGTTCGAACCTTGATGCCACAAAAACCTGCCATGTAGCTGGAGCTGATGCACTTTAAATCTTTCGATGCTCAAAGTCTTCCCATTTGTGTGGTGTGGAAGTTTCGATAGGGAGATTCCAGCTCAAGTATTATCAACGTCATTTGACCGAAGTTCAAAATTACGAGCCATCGCCAGTGACTCTTATGTTACTTCTAGTGTGACATTAATAAAACCAAGCCCCAAACCTAAGGTTTCCTAGATTTGATTGATTTATTGATAGTTTATGGATTTACTGATTGTTTATTAACATTCCACCTGAAAGAAACATTAGGGTTATTGTCGATGAACCTCGTAAATTTCAATCCCAGTCAAGTGACGAGGATAATTCCTGGGATATGTATCCTCACACTGCAATCTTTCCCACCATACCAAATGGCCGTGGTAGCCTAGTGGTCATGGTTTCGGATTTGTAGCCGGCGGTTTTCGTTCGGTCGCGGCTTTGATCCTCGGCAGCCAAAGAAACGCCTTGTAGCCAGGGCTGATGCACGTTAAATCTGTCGAGGTCCTAAGTCCCTCCATGGTGTGGTGTGGAAGTTAGGAGAGGAGGGTATCAGCTCAGGTGTCGTCCTCGTCACTTGACCGAGGTTCAAAACTACGAGGTCCGTTATCAATGGCCCTCATGTAGCTTCTAGTGCGACGTTAATAAAAAACTAAACTAAAATAAAACTAAAAAACCACCATACCAAAGAGACAAAATTGTTTATTTACGACACAGCTTAGAAGTAACACGTCATACTTACGCTTCATTGCTTTGGTGTTGTTTTCTCTGTCATTAAATTTTAGGTTCGAATTTTTAATAAAACATGAATACTTACGGGAAAAAATTTAGACTTTCTTCAGGCCCACAGTACCCACTTGTTAAAGGCACAAGCTTCTTGACTGGCGATGTATTGGCTGATGCATGGATTCGAGTTAGGATTTCATCATAAAATTGAAATCATTTAGGCTGCTATTTGATAAATATAACTCTGATCCTCAGAATTCTCCCCTAAAGTGGTAAAAATTAAAGACAGCGAAATACCAACTCGCATACACATAAAACACACAAGGGATTGATTTATCAGTCGATTCATTGTTTAAACATGTCACACTTAGAAGCAACGCGAGGAGTATTGGTGATGGATTTGGTCATTCTCATCCTCGACTAACAAGGAAGGTACCTCTGAATTGGCATCTCTCACCCCAAACTTACCCACCATGCCAACGAAAGGATTTGGAGCCTCGACAGATTTAACATTCATCAACTCCGCTACATGGCGGATCTTAAGTGTCATTAGTTCTCGAACCTATGCCTCGACAGAAACAAGGCCTGCTTCGAGTTCGCACCCATGACCACTACTCTGTCGCGGCCACCCTATAAGCAAAAAAAAACATACTGTATAGCAAATTCTAATATATATTGATATTAGATAGAAAAAATTAACTATTTCGATAAACTATTTCTTAAGTTATGCAAAATTTCACGTTTCGTTTCATATAGACTTCATTTGACGCTTACTATACTCTCATTCATATAGGAAACAGTGCTAAATGAAATCATTTTAACATTTAAATCAATAAGGAATGTGAGTGAGTGAAAGTAGTGGCTTATGGTGAAACAGCTTATGCTGCGCCAGACAAAGTGTATCAGTGATCTAGACATTAGAAAAAGTAGAAAAAAGATAACATTTGATTGACAAGACGAAAGATCGAAAATACAGAAGAATCGCTAGCTATCCCGGAAGCGCGTCACCCTTATCTACCAAAGATAGTAAATCTCAGGGCAGAGTAAAAAATCACTAGGGTACCTCGGGATCACGATGCATGTACTTACCTGCAGAAAATAAGTTCCTGGGAAGAAATTAAATATGGACTAATAATTAATTCCTTTAAATTTAAATATAGACTACACAAGGTTACAAGGACTAAATAGCGAAACAGTCCCTGAAAATATCAACTCTAGAAACAATAATAAATTTGAAGGAAAATGGTAGGCCATTACGCGAAACGTGAGAACTTGTTCAAAGACGATTTTTTACTATTTTTTTTTTGTCAAGAAAATCATTGACAAGTGCACAAGTACAAACAGGTCAAGGATTTTCAGAGAACAGTACGAGTTACAGATACAGAAGTGAGAATTATAATAAGAGAAATCCAGCTGCAAGTGCTGTAAAAATGTCACAAACATCACAAAAGACAGTAAGTACAAGTACTACAAAAAGGACGCTAAATGAACATGGGTTATATAATAGGATTCCGTAAAAGAAGCTATTTACATTGAGAGTAGAAAATAATCGTACTTAAGTGTTATTGTGAAGGAAGCTATTGCCTTAGTATGTTAATTTGAATTAGAGTAATTCAAAAGTTAACACACACACACACACATATATATATAATAAAACACTTTTTTACATGTATAAATTGAAGAAATATTCAATTGGTTTTCAATTATAAAAAAAAAAACTAAAGCTTAGTGATTTTGAGTCCTGTAAAAAGTATTCGTATAAACTAAACCGAATGGAAATTTCTGTGTTTAGTGATTGGATAAGTAAAGTTTTTATTGATAAGTATCATCTCTTATATTAAGGGGACTCGGCACCTTTTGACCATTTTTTTTATTTAACTGTTTAAACTTATCTTTTGTGTATATTATTAACAGTTACCATTAAACAAAATAATTTGATAAAAATTTAAAAATTTCAACGATTTTAAAATTGCTTCTTTCACAATTATCATTATTTTGACTCCAAAAATTTTTTTCAGGCTCATAAGAATATATGTAATAACTTTAGGGATCGATTTTGCAATAAACAAATTAGTTTTTGAGAAAAAAAATTAAAAAGCATACATCTGTGGAAAATAGGTAAAAAAAAAAACATGATTTCTGCTACATTTTCTATTATAATATTTTTTCTATTCAAAATATTGAAAAATGGATCTCTGATTTTACCACGCATATTATTACAAACAAACACACCAAAATTCAAGTTGTTTAATAAATATCTGTTAAAGTTTTGTAGCTATAAGGACCATGGTTTAATGAAAAATCCAAAACTGAGAAAACACTATTTAAAGAATAATAATCAGTAAAAAAATATCAAAACAATGTCTAAATTTTGTAATAATTTGTCAATATAATGTATAGATATATACCTTTAAAATAAAGCATAATACAGTTCAATTTGAAAGCATTTAACAAAAATGTAAGCTTTTATAAAAAGTTTGTCTGAGCCCGAAATTGCGAAAAATTTGAAAATCTTCATCTGACTGCTCTTTGAAAGAAACATAATATATTAAATATATTTAAAAATAAATGAAATATATAAGATAAATAAAGTATATGAAATGTACAATGGAAAATTTAAAATATTTTGTAAAATTTATTTTGCTACTTAATTTCAATATCTAATATAAAATAAAGTAAAAAAAGTTTAATCTAAATTGTACTATTTTTTCAATCAGATCGTTTCAAAACTTCGCACAATGATACCAGAGGTATCAAGGTACATTTTGAGCTAAAAATTGAAAAATCGATATTTTCATCGATTTTCGGCATTTGAAAGGTGCCAAATCCTCTTAAAGCAGATATAGGATGATATGGTGGAATTTAAATTTAATACGCAATACAAAATTTTACGTATGGATTGTAAGTCTAAGATACCGAAAGAAAATTAATTATAAAGCTTTGTAAAGACGGTAAAACATAACTTTCATTATTAAAGTAGTAGATTTCGTTTAACAATACACTTCAAATTCACAAATAAATTCAAAGGTTCATGGCTTCTTAAATACTGGGCAACGTTCCTCTCTTGGATCGACCCTCTCTACTTACCTTCGTCGACAGACTGTTTCTCACCCGTTCGTTGAAAAAAATTCGAAAACAAATGCACCTAAGAAAAACAAATGCAAACAAATGCACAGCAGAATTTTAAAAAACTGAGGAATAGCCTTATCTGTAGATACAGCTCGAAATTCATGTAAACAGCAAAGTTACAATGGTCGTGTTTCACGAAAAAAAAATTTATGTATGAGATTAATCAAATACTTCTAATACTTCGCTATCAAATACATAAATGAAAGTCCAGAGTTCTGGAAAACAGTTTTTTTTTTCTGAAGAATGTAACTAACGCTTTTATATAGATCGTACAGTAGACGGCTGGTGTGGAGATAATGAAACGCAAAAAGGAATGCAAAGAATTTACTTCCAATGGCCAAACATGGAGAAGGGAGTCTGCTTGTTTGGAGTGGTATGAGTGCTACCCAAAACAGATCTGGGTAATTTAGTCGCAATTGATGCAATAATGAATCACCAGCTTTATATAGACATTTTGAAAAGTAATTAACAGTCAGTCTAGTGTGACAAAAATGGGTCTTCATGATCATTACGTTTATATGCATGATAATGAGCCTAAGCATGTAGCCTTAAGTAAATGGCTTTGGATCTTATATAAAACTCCTAAATTTGTGAAAGTTCCTTCTCAGTCACCACACTTCAATTCCATTAAATGGGAAATTCTTGATCAGAATTTCCGAACTAGGTTAATTTCTTATAAACACGACTTGATAAACAAACTTGAACAAGAGTGAAACTACATTTCTACTTCAGTGACATCAAAAATGGTTAAATTGATGCAAAGAAGGGTAAGAGCAATTATTCAAGTTAATGGATATTCCTACAAGATATTAGTTATAAAATTCTAGCATTATCGTTTGAGATCATGTACATTGTACAAATACTTTCTGCACTACAAGATTGTGCATTATTTATGAGTTACAAGTCTTATATTTTTCAAATAAATTTTACATGGAAATAGAAAATTGTATTCCATTATATATATATATATGAAAACTGTATAATTCAACTACATGTCTTTTGTGTGTGACAATGGGGCTTCTTTAGATTAGGGCTATCAATCTATGAATACTTTCTACACACATTGCCTATCTAAAATAAACTAGAACAAGAGTCTGCAATTTGCCGGAAAGTATCATAACATTATTTAAATTTTTGGAATAATATTTTACTTAGTAATGAAAAAAAATTAATTTTTTCGTCACAGAGAAACAGTTAAGAATTTGGAGATCGGAGAAGGAAATAAAATAATTAAACATGGGTGTGGCTCAATTATGGTCTTGGGGTGTATAGTTGCATCCGGAGTCCAAAATTTAGTATTTATCATACCTACAAGGGACAAAATGGGTTACCTAATTATCTTCAAAGAAAATATTGCTCCTAGCATTGAAAAATTGGAATTGTCACGAAGTTGAGTCTTCCACTATGATTAGGATCCCAAACATACATTAAAAATTGTGAAGGAATGGTTTCCATATCGAGCCCCCTAAGACTTTGAACCATCCTTCGCAGTCCCCAGGCTTTAAATCCGTTGAACATTCATAGACATATCTTGATACAAAAGAACCATTTCGCGTAAGGAAGAGTTGAAAGAAATTATCATGGAAGAATGGCAAAAAAAACTTACCCAAAATGACAAAAGAAACTGGTAGCATCTATGCCTAACAGCTTAAAGATGGCAATAAAGAAAAATTCCAAAAGAAAACTGGTGAAATATTAATTGATACTTTTTTCACTTTATTTTTGTTATCAATGTTCTCTGTTTACTTTTTAATGCATAAAATTTGATGCACTTCGATTTCAGCTGAATTATTTCTTGTTGTATCTTATTTTAATTTGAAATTTTTAAGTTATTAAATATTCTACTTGAATAAACTCTTAATTCTAAAAATTTACTTTATGTAATAAATCAATAATATATTTGATATAAAATATTTTATAAAGGAGAAAAGGGGTTTAGTTTTTATTACTCCCAAAAATAGGGAAATTTTTGGCGGCCTCCCGGGAGAGGGTCATTCATATTTGCCTAGGATCTTCATACGAAAGATCTCTTGAGTGCATTGGTAAGAAAATTTCTGTAGATAGAAGACTGCAGACATCCCTTTATTCAACATTACGATTTTTATCTATATAATTTTCACACTCACACAGTCTTCTAGCTTTTAAGCAGTAACTAACTCAAGCAGCTTTTAAATTTGAAATAAGCTCTTGAAAATTTATTAATGATAAATTTTAAAAAAGATTATTTTTGCGTGTAGAGTGGAAAAATAATTTTAAAAAACGGATCAAAGTAACAAACTGTTTAAGCATTGATAAGTTTTTACTTTCAGTATATATTATACTTCTTCTTTTTAAAGGTGTGTCAAGTTAAAAAAAACATAGACATAAAACAAATAACAAAATTCATATAAGCTTCGGATAAATAACAGTCGTCTTTAAAAAGAAGAAAATCAAACTACTGAATGATTAAAATAAAAATGTTATTTAAACTATTTATATATTTTTAAAAGGAATAAATATTAAAAATAACTTCGTAGAAATATTTGATCAACACATTTTTTTTTTTTTCAATCTGTCTCAAAAAGATGTGAAATTCCTTTTTCCAAATAATTTATACGCAGAGAATTTTTCAGTTTTAAATCATTCATATACTTTTTGAAAGAATAAAGAGCAAAAAAATAACCACTTCAAGGGGGGAAATCTGTTCTCCACCCCCTTTTA
Organism: Nephila pilipes; assembly: GCA_019974015.1. Taxonomy (NCBI): domain Eukaryota; kingdom Metazoa; phylum Arthropoda; class Arachnida; order Araneae; family Nephilidae; genus Nephila; species Nephila pilipes. The sequence goes on along the minus strand of BMAW01127065.1, from coordinate 203,872 downwards.
AAACATCTGCCCCCAAAGATGCCAAGTTCATAGTGCCGAATAATTCATATTTAAACACAGTTAATGTACTTTTTAAAATCACAAAGAGTGCAAAAAAAAAACTTCAAAGGAAAAAAAAATCTAATTTCCACCCTATTTTGAAAACATGTTGTCTCAAAAAGATGAAAAACTCATAATACCGAATAATTATGGAAAAAAATTCGTTTTCATAAACAGTTAACAAACCTTCAAAAAAAAGAATATGAAAAACAACTTCATAAAAATATGTATTCTGCCTCCGCTTTTTAAAGCATCCGTCTCAAAAAAAGATTTGAAGAACATGATTCCTAATAATTTAAACAAAGCGAAAGTTCCATAATTAAACAATAAACATACTACTTTTAAAAGAAAAAAAATAGCAACTTCCTAAAAGTAGCTGAACGCAACCCTCTTTTGAAGCATCTGTAAAAAACATGACTAGTTCTTTATATTGAATAATTTTATATTTAAACAATTAATATACTTTTAATAAATGTAAGTGAAACAAACATTTTTAAATAAATTTTTTATTTAGAGATTTACTAAACGTGTATAAAAAAATAATTTTTGAAAATAAAATAATACATAATTAATAAAAACTTGAGACACTAAAATGAGATACCTAGTCAATTACCAATAAATTAACCATAGCCACTTACTTAAATATAAGATCAAAAGAAGTATTGACGTCTCCAAGCTTTCATAAATTATATATATTTAAAAAAATATATATACATTTTAATCCCTTTTAAAAGCTTGATTTAAAAATGTTTCCTTACTCATATTTGTTTAATTATTTTTAGTGTAGAAATTTAAGAATAAAAAGCAATTGCGAGATTTTTAATTTTTTACAAAATTTCAGTTCAACTGGGCGTTATTAAGTGAAAAGCCTAGGCTCTCCTCACCCCTCTCCCAAGTCCATCACTGCTTGAGCGTACCATAGTGCCATTGAAGTGCCATGGTGCATTGCCATTGAAGTTATACGTGTATGCAGAATTTCAGCTCGATCGGATAATAGGAAGTGCGTTAAAATTCGAGTACAAAGTGGAAGACTAGATTTTGCACTTCGACATTGCTTGAACATTCCGTCACTGTTTGAGCGTACCATAGTATATTATTGGCATCCGAGTTATACGCGTATGCAGAATTTCAGCTAGATCGGATGATATGTAAAAGGTTAAAATTCGAAAATAGATATTGAACTGAAAAAATATTTTGATATATACACATGAACACAGCAGTTTAAATAAAAGCTTATGAAAATAATAACGCATAAAAAAGTAACAATTCCATAGAAATATTTAATCATTGCCCTCTTTTTAAAACATATTTAAAATAGATTAGAAACTCATAATACTGAATGATGTTTTAAATAAACGGGAGAGGATTAAAACTGTTTGTCTAAACATAATTTTTAAAAAAGGAATAAAAAGTCAAAAATCTCCGTTCACATAGAAATAGGTAATCGGCACCCTCTCTTTTTGTAGCACTCGTCTACAATAAATAGAGTAATAAACAACGATAACTTTTAAGACATCGTGACACCTCTCTATTACTCGATTCGACTGTCATCTTAGATTTTAGTCTAATCGCAAATCTAAAGTTAAATTTAATTCCAAGAATAGATAAAGTAAATTAATCAAACAAAAACAGTTCAAGAATGTAGTCAGTTACACTTTAAAGCCTTATTTATAGTTTATTTTTTTTAAAAAAAAAAAAGGAGGGAGATGCTTTCTACTATTTCAATATCCCTCAACGCGAATACTAACAACTTCTATAAAATATCAAAGATTGCTCTTACCGTGATACGATGCGAGTTGATTCACAATTCAAAACTGCGACCAGACAGAGTATGATCTTTGTCCCTATAGATCATACAGATATGCAATTAACTTTCACGCACTATTCAAACCCTTCCTACTCTTTCTGTGTTTTAACTACCGCTATCGTTCTATTACCGTAACCTTTATATCTGTCTTAAAATTTTTCTCTCGCTTTTATACGACTAGGTTATATCTATTCATTATATTTCTAAAGTTTACCTAATTTGAGTAACCACGTTTCATTCGGTTGGAAAGGAGCTGAAAATTTAAATATAATGTTAGAAAAAAAACCCAGATGCTTGCTAAGAACATTTTGCGAGTACCCCATGTTACAACAATAAGTATTATATTTCTTTTAGAGGAGATAAAAAGGCTTTATATAATGCTATTAATCATCTGCCCAGAATAAATTAAATTAAATCTAGTTAAGTAAAATAAATTCGCTGTTTTTTTTTTTTTTTTTTACTTATAAGAATACGCAAGCAAAGTATAGGGAGAAGCATGCGGAATAAAACTCCGCATCCTTGGAAATATCTCACATGTTTTTCACGGATCAGAAATGCTTCAGTTTATATTTTATTCTCTTTTCCTCTTCTGTAATGGACTGCATTACAAACGAGCCTAAATGCTTTTAAAGACTCCATATAATTCAATAGAACGGAAGAAGAAAGACCTGTTTTCTTGTATTCCCAACTTTAGGAGAATAAACAGCTATTTGAAAGCTTACTCAGTTTTATTTTCCTTCAGGATTGTCGGAGCAACTCAGGTGTGAATGGACAGTGGAGAGTGTGGGAATCACCCTAAGATTGTGTTTACATGTTAAATTAAAAAAAAATACTTTTCAATTTTTCTTTCTTTTTAGATTAAAAGAAAACTAATGAGTCACTTGATTTTTAAAATCAATGTTTTCTTGTATATTTATTTGAAAAAATATTTGGTCACGGTAACTGAGTGACCAAGATGGCGAGCTCATGGCCGTTGTTGTGTGTGTCGAGTCGTGAGCTCGAGTCCTTATGGCACTAAAAATCCTTCATGTTGTGGTATTGATGCACCTTAAATTTATGGCAGCCTTCTTTACACATTTTCATCTCCTCTCCATGCCATGAAGTGGAAAGAACCATATTAATCCAATTAGCCCTTCAAATTGGTGACCCGGACGTGACTTCACTCTCATCTACACGTGGATCACCATCTTTTTCAGTTCTCAGTCTCTGACTTTCGGCCATTAACGGTTTTCTCTTTACTAACCTCGGGAATTTTTATAATTTTAATTGCATGCAATTATGACTCCTCGCCAACCAAATAAAACATGATTAGTTAATAAGATGAAAATAAGAAGTGTAATGAATTTAATTAAGGACTGCGATATAAAATGAAATAGAATTGAAAGGAAAAAGAAGGGAGATAGAAGATAACATGACAAATTGACTGACGTTGTAGATTGGAGTGAATGATCGTAATTAAACATTTATATTGAAAGTAGTTTGAAGTGACTCCTGATCAGAAGAATAGAGGTGGAATCTGCTGTAATCGAGAAGTGTTTGAATCGGAATGAGGGATTTCGAAAGCTAACAGACTTCCATTATTTGAACGTCAACTGTTACATCAAGGATTAGAGACAGAGCGATCTTGCATGTTCTTTGATAGATGATCAAGTGTATTGTCATTTTCTTACGCATCTTCAGTTGAGTTTTGAACTTATTGACTACTTAATTAGTCTTTAAGATTGACTAGTTAATTAGTCTTCTTTGGACAGCCGTCGCAACTATATATTGAAAAAATGAACCTTTTAATTAAATTCAACAAACACTTTTCTTTTGGAGAAGTTGATGAAGCAGATTAAGGAAGAAATGCCTGAAGAATTCAAGGTCGGAGGTACGTAGGTAGAAATCGTGCCAGCTAGGGGTACGCGGACTGAAGAATGTGGGGAACTGCTGTTTTAAACAAATCAAACGTGCGAACACGGAAGTTATACAATCATCTCCTAGATCAGAATCTGTAAAACCCGTTATGCCGCAAGCAAAATCTTTTAGCAGGAAAAGAAATAACTTTATTTTAGATGTAAAATATTATTCTTTGATAGATTAAAAGTGTTTTGTCCTGCTCTTATGTATCTTCAATTGGATTTTGGACTAATTGAATATTTAATTAGACTATAATATGTCTGTAGATTTAAATAATGAAAGAAATGCGTCACAAGCTCACCAACGGAAACAACGGAAACAAATGTATTACGTAGGAGACTCGTGTAGAGTTTAAGTACCACAAGAGTTTTGAAAAGCGGGAAACAAATAAAAATGTTATGGACATGGAAGTATTACTTTTCAATTGAGCCTCTTATGTTATTAAAAAACTTTATTTCACAAGAAAACAATCATTTGTCAAGGGAATTGAGAAATGAATGACGTTGTTAAAAAATACATATTCTAGTGAATTATTACTATATTTATAAAAGCCGTGCCAGTAAATTAATTATTTTAAATTTATCCAACTCGGGACAAAAATGACATAATAGTTTGAGAAGGCTATTTGTCACTGGTCAGATTAGCATACTATTTAAAGCTAATCATTGGAGTATTCCCATAGAAATATTCAAAAAGTACAAAAAGAAAAATATACATTCTAGAATAATTTCTCGAAGTGAGCTTCTTACGGACCCAAGGGAGATTAAGCTCACCTGACAAGTGTTAAGAACTGTTAAGCCGGCCTCTCGGGACAACTTCCACTATATACTTTATTGAGAAAAAGTAAAAGTTACACAGGTAGGTTACAATTTATAGTTATAGTTTATTACAAGCGTTATAATTTATTTGGCTTAATGTTTTAGCAAATAAGGTTTGGTTTTTACTTAACTATTTCGTTACCTCAAATTTTAACGAAAGGGTTTTGAATTGTGTTATTCATGTGAGTTACGTATAATGTTTTTTTATTTAAATTTGAGAGTTTATTTGTTAGTTATATATAAATCCAAACCGTTGATCATATCACTCCAAATTTGTTGTGTGTTTTGTTAATGTGTAGACTAAGCCATAAGTTTATTCCTTGTAAAATATTTTTAAATTTACTTTTGGTGATATTTGTCAAGCCCCCCCCCCTCCCTCAACACATACATACACACACCTTTTCACTTTTTTTTCCGTGTCTTCCAGCACATGCAGCAATCTTTTTTCGCAATTATTTTCTGCTCAATCACATTTTATTGAGTTTTTTTTTAACACATATATTGATTTTTGAAAATGGTGAAAAAAGTAACGGAATCACATTATTTTTTGTTTCAGGTCAACTCGATTTACTTATCTTATACATATATTTGTGTGTGGCGCATAAATAGAAAGGCACCGAGGCACGAAATTTGGTACGTTGAAACAATAAGTAACGATGATGTACTCTTAGAAGGGAGTTTTTCAAAATTCGCTTTAGAATTCTTAAAAATTTTATATTAAAGTAACCAATATGGTAGATTATGCCTACTAATGAATAATACTAATGAACAATATTTTCAACAAAACGCTTCATATTTCTCTGAATTTTTGCAACAGCGCATGCGTGATATCAATAATTCTTGTATTCAAAACATCCTTATGTTATTCCTCAGATATCAAAATCTTCAAATAATCAGATAATCTTTTAAAATCTTATACAACAAACTTCACGGGGCTTTCAATTCTATTATTTCGTCCATATTACGCCAAATGCAGTATGGTATCTAAAGCATTCGCTATCTATTTTACTGACGTAGGCTCAATTCCCAGCCTCCTATTCCCCTGCTATGCACCTGTTTATTTAGAATTAATTAAAAACGTTTCTTTTTTAATTCAACTTCTTGAAATTAAATATTTTTTTAGTAATTTTCTTGAATTTTCTCAAGATCTTTTTTTAATTAACGCAGGTGAAACTTTTTTTTTTTTCTTTGAATCGTAGTTCTAGAATGATACGTCGTAAGATTATGATGTTTGCTTCATTTGAGATATCTCAGTTTTTTAAGAAGAGTAAATTTATCGTGAAAGAATAAAAATTAACTAAACGATTTTTGGCGAGTTTTTGAAAATAACACAGAAAAACGTCAATTTCGGATTCCTTAAAATATTTTCAAATCATCCATTCAGAAATCTGTCGATCGAAACGCCCCGACTGCTAGAGAGATTGATTGGCTTTGTGGAATATAGAGCAATAAAGACTATTAACCCACGGAACCCTTAGAACTATATGGTCTTTTCGAGAAACCCCTTTCCAAGCATTGAAAAATATATCTTAAAATAACACTTAAAATAGATCAATATGATGTAGGTACTTTATGTAAAATCAATTAAAAATATTGCATATTTTTATTTAAAACTTTTACTAAAAAATTAATGTAATTTACTGAAATAATAGCATTAAGTCGTGTACCAGGTGTCACCTACCTATACATTATATTTAGTGACTGAAGTGTGATTGCATTTTTTTTACACCAACTGGAAATCTAGCTTTATTGATATCTGCAGTCGCGTTTTATGTTTTATATATAATTTATTTCTAAATTTTGCTTTTGTTCCCCCATATATTAAAGATATCTGTAGCCTAGTGGTTATGGTCCCGATATCGCAACCGGTATTGTTTCCTGGGTCCAAGCCTCCTTCCACTAAATACCCACGATGTAGTGGGACTGATGCAATTTAAACCTGTCCATGTCCCGAGTCTTCCCATTGGTATGGTGTACAAGCTTGAAGATGAAGGTGCCAGCTTAATTATTGTCCTCGTCACTTGACCGAGGTTCAAAATTACGAGGTCCGTTGCCGATGGCAAAGGGGAGCACACAACGGCAGCTCGCCTTTATATAATAGCTTATACAAACACCACTGCAATCGTGAATCTATTTTGTATACAGATTGTCTGAACTATTAAAAATCATCTGCTTCTTTGGCAAGTACGTCATTGCTGACGTTGCATTACGGACGTCGGCAGCCAACGCATAAAGATTCTGATGAATTTTCAAAGATAACTAAACGTATATTTATACTTTTTAGCTAATAATTACTAGTCAACTAGGGTGAGTATTTTACATTTTTTTTTTTTTTTTCAAATTCTTACTTTAACTAGCGGACCTCAGGGGTTCCACTGAACACACAGTTTGAAGACCACTGCTGTTGAGCTACAAGAGTTCCATTGATTATGGATCGCTTAATTTTTTTAGTCTTATGGTCAAGTAATAACAGCAAAACAATATACAAAAAAAAGTTAAATGCCAAGTTTTGCAAAGAACAGGTATAGCCACTAAAGATGTTAACTTCTTTTAGTATTATTCAGTTAAACATCAGAGTTAAATCAAACGATAACACGACAATAGAATGGAAATTTGATTGATTAGCAATTTGTCAGAAAAGATATTCAGAAAACACTTTATTTTGAAAAAAGAGCATGGATGACTGTTTTGTCATTGACTGAAACATTTACACTTTGGGTGGCTAGTAAAAAACATCTCAATTAGTATCTCACTTTTCCCCACCCTTATGGCTATATAGCTCTAAAGGGGCATCCCTATTCCGCACGACAATATGCGTTGTACTTGAAAATCCATAATTCGATTTTAACATCAATGGTCACGAAAATCATTACCTTACAACAGGTAGTAGTAATAAAAGTGCTAGTAATAAAAGCGAATTCGTTATGTTTGTAGGTCACCCTTGAGGTGACCGAGTGTGAAAGAATAGTCCCACTGTAACTCATGCATGTCGTTAGAGGTGACTAAAATGGGTACCCAGTGTTCGAAAATATTGCCGGTACTCTACCCCAGGGGATTATATCAGGGAACTGGTCCTCGAGGTTGGAGGTCATCAGGAACTTATCTTCTTTAGGTGGGTTTCGGGCATCATGATTCCGGGCACCCTATTGATTTTTTTTCTTTCCTATAGGGTTTACTGTCTTTTGTAAACACGGTGACGCTTCCCCGGTATACCTATAGTTCCATCTCTATTTTCGACTCTTCTTCTTCTCAACGATTTTTTTTATCTTTTTCTATTTTTTCAAACGTCTAGATCACAGTTTTAAATTGTGTTGCGCAGCAGGGCCACATCTGGCTCTTGAACCATTAAAATACTGCCAGTCACTCACAATGTTTGTAGGTTTCTTAGCCAAAAATTTATTTTATTGAAAATCCTTTGAACGGCCTAACAGGACTTACATCATGTTAAATAAAAACTAACTGAGCCTCACATGGTGAGGTGTATCATTACAAGTATCATTCTCGTCATCGTCTGGGCTCAAAACTACAAGATGACTCGCCTATGATCCTCACGTTACTTTCACTATTCGACGTTTATTACTATAATCCTCACGTTACTTTAACTATTCGACGTTTATTACTATAATCCTCACGTTACTTTCACTATTCGACGTTTATTACTAT
>BMAW01127065.1:182935-195636 GCA_019974015.1 Nephila pilipes | reverse complement strand
TTACTATAATCCTCACGTTACTTTCACTATTCGACGTTTATTACTATGATCCTCACGTTACCCTTACTACGTATTCGACGTTTATTAAGATTCACGAAGCTTGATTGAAAAGTAATGCCTCCATGTCCATAATGTTTTTTTATTTCTAATCCAATGTTCAAAATTCGTGTTGTACTTGAAAGATATATGTGTCTTCTGTGTAATGTATTTTCGTCCTTTGATTCCAGGTGTCGCTGATGTGCTGAGAACTGAAGATGAGGTTGAAAAAGCGAAGCATCATTGCACCCGACATTTCACCTTACGAATTTCCCCTTTTCCTGAAGATGAACGAGCATCTTAAAAAACATCACATGTTAGGACAATGGGATGAAAGGTACCACTAAAGTCTAACGTTGAAAACAACCTCCGAAATCCTTCTCCGACAGGTTTGTCCGATTAGTAACGCGTTGCAGTAAGTGCGTGTAAAGGGATGAAGACTATGTCGAAAAGTGAATGCATTACATGGGGATATATAAAGCTTTCGGGTACAGCAAGTATTGCGAAAATCACGCGGGTCACACAAATAAAAAAAAAATTTCATCATAGAAGCATTATTTTTTAGAAAATCTCCTGTATGATGTTTAGTTGTATCAAAAGATCTTTCTCTGCCTTCATATTTTTAAGAAGAAGAAGTTTAAATGTAAATTATTTTACTCTTTAAAACACAACACTGACATAGAAAATTATTTTTCTGCTTCAAGACAATTCTGTTTCTAACTAAAAACTGATAGAGAAGGGGGTTAAGTTCGCTAGCATTGTAACCGGGATTGTGCGAGTCGTATCATATTTTGAGTCATGATTTCACTTAAAACTCAACGAATGGGAGGAGGAAGAAGGCTGCTTCAAACGTGGTATACTGAGGAAGCGAAAAGAATGAGGCCTCAATTCATGTGTTATCCTCATTATCTGACTTTGGTTCAATATTAGAAGATATGTAGCCAATAGCTCTTGTGTAACCCTACAGTGATATTATTCCAAACTAATAAACAAAATAATGTCCGAATTCTCGTAAATCAACCCCTCAGGATATTTGCCTTCTTTTTATAATAAAATCGTGACCCCAATGTACCTTAAAGGTCTTTTTCTTTCCATGGGGTTTACTGTCTTTAACAAATTCGGGTGACGCACCCTCGGGAGACCTGTCTCTCCCTCTCTATTTTTTCCGACCTTCCTTCTTTAACCCATTTTTACCTTTCCTTCCGGAAACAATTTCAAAAAATGCTTGGTGCAGCTTAGTTAAATTTGTCTCTTGCGTCATAAGCCCTTAATTGTCAAAATCAATCACTCATTCTCTTAAATCAACTCGGTCATGACTTAGTCCAATCTGCATAAGTGATTGCGATGTCAGGTCGTGATACTGAGATTCCTATTATAGGATCCCAGAAGAAAAAAATTTACTTAATTTAATTTTCAGAAAATACTCTCTCTCTGTGCACCAAGGATTTTTTTTTTTTTTTTCAATTTTAATTTTGAGTTATTTGTATTTCTATTATAACATTTTTCTAGTGCAAACAACAGACTACTGCAAATAATAATACAATGATGCATTTATTGTGACCGCTGTAGCCTAGTAGTCATAGTCGCGGGCTTGCATCCAGTGGTTTTAGTCGAATAGTGGGTTTGAGTCCTGATGCCACTAAAGGCCCTCCATGTAGTCGCGGTTGATGCACGCTAAATCTGTCGAGGCTCAAAGTCCTCCTGTTGACGAGTGGGGAAGTAAGGATAGAGAGGGACTAGATCCAGTATTGTCCTCGTCACTTGATCGAGGTTCAAAAGTACAAGGTCCGTCACCAATAGCCCTCCCGTTGCTTCTCAGTGCGACGTTCATAAGCAATCATCAGTTAAATAAATTGTTAAAATAATAATGATAAAAAAAATTTCATACAAAATTTAAGAGCATTCTCAGCAGTAGGCTTTTTCTTGGGGCGATTGAGATCACGATATCAAACACGAGTGAAATGCTCTTGTGTTTTTGAAATTCTTTTATAATAATTCACAATAGTTATTTCTTGTCGATAATTATTAATATTCTTCACATTGGAGGATTTCTTTCAAAAATAAAAATCTCTCTCTCTCTTTCTATTACATTCTTTACTTATGTTCGTATATTATGACCCCGAGGTACCCCAGTGATCTTATTCTTTGCCATCCAGTATAATGTCCTTGGTAAACACGGGTGAAGTACTGACGGAATACTGTAGTGCTCCTTTTCTATTTTTGACCTTTCTCTCGTCAACCAATTTTTATCTTTTTTTTTTCTATTTCTAACGTCTAGATCATAAATTTTTTGGCCCAGTCTAGCCAGATTTTTTGTAAAATATAAAAAGATCTTTATTATATATTTTTCACAAAAAAATTATTTTATTTTTTTAAAAGCATCAAAAGATGATATATGTGAAAAAAAACTAATTTCTAAAATAATTCAAAGTTTATTTAACACATTTTTTTAAAAAAAATTAGTTTTTTTCTAAGAAAACATTCACTTCTACCCCAGAATCCCGAATCAAACAAACGTCAGGGCAGTAAGAAAACTTCTGTTAGGAACAGTTGAATTTAAACGTTATGGATCTAAGCGATCATGCAGTTAGTTGATTTTTAGAATATTGGTAGAGGGTAATTTGAGAATCGTATAATAGAAAGCCATCTTACACGATCCACCCCACACATTAAAATTAACAAAAATTTAAATCTCAATTAAATTAAAATTAATCTTTAGATATTTAATTAAAAAATTAAATCTCTCAAAATCCCCATATAACATGGTGTGTAAGTTTAGAAAATGAGAAAAATATAGCCTGTAGTAATCCTCGTCCTCCCTATCTAAAGGGTATTTTAAATGGCTAAACCGATTTTCTGATACTTCTTGAAAAGGTATAGATTTCGTTTTAATCGAATTCAAGAAATTATTCGTAATAAATTACTTATTCAAAAAGACATTACTAATCGATAGAAATAATATATATCGATAAAATTCTGGTTTCAAGCTTATTTTTAATTCCAAAAATCCATACTCACTTTTGCAGATAGCAATTAAAACTTGTTTGATTAATTCATTGCTTTTAATGAGATCGCACTTAGATAAAAGATAAGTGCTGTTGTGGACGGATCTCTTAATTTCGAGCCTCGGTCAAGTGACGAGGAATCTGAATTGATACCCCACTTTCCAAACTTCCACACTATCAATAACAACTCAAGGACTTTGAGCCGCGACAGATTTAACGTGAATAAGCCCCGTTAACAGCGAGCTTTACTGTGGCATCAAGCACTCTCGAAACAATACCTATTGCGAGCTCGTGACAACTACCACTCACCTACTACGTCCACTTCTTAGTTTTTAATTAGCAGGCTAATTAGAAATTCATTAATACTTACTTTTGAAATTGAGGTATATATATCTGTATTCTTACTTGAAATTTTAAATGTATCAATCCTATTTTGCCCTCTTTATTTTCTTCTTCAAACAGATCAAAAGTTTCAGTGCTATCTTAATTCCTTGGTGAACAACGGGATTAACTTCAATAAGAAAGGAAATATATACAGGGTGGGCTTAAAGTCAATTTCCAGTAACACACACTCACGTGTGTGTGTGTGTGTGTGTGTGTGTGTGTGTGTGTGTGTGTGTGTGTGTGTGTGTGTGGTCTAAAACCATACAAAACACAAATTATATAACCACTAAAACCTATTAAATTTTATTTAACTCTAAGAAAACTAAAATATGCCAAAGTAATAAAGGAAGAAAAACAAAGTAATTAAAAATATTCCCTAGGTTATAAAAATTTCTAATGAAAAATAAGCCATATATAACATCGTCAATAACTCCCAAACTAACAGAGATGGCGTAAACCAATAACTTAGGTCTTTTCTAAAATTGTGCTTGCTTGAAACATTGTGTCAAAATTTTAAGTCCGGTCGGACCAGGAAAAGGTTTTGAAGTGAAGTGAAAAAGGTTTTTAAATTGGTGCCGCGATTGCTTTCGATGGAACAAAAACAGCAACGAGTCGTGATTCAAAGCTGTTTATCGCTATTTACTCATAACAAAAGATTTCTTGCCGAAAAATAAAATAAAAATTTTTGGGAGAAAAAGATTTGAAAAGCGTTGGAACGATTATCACCCTAAAGGTGATTAACAAAAGGTGTTATGTTGATAAAAATTTAAAAATGTTTTCAATATTGAACTCGAGGGAGTTGATGATCGATGTGTTAATAAAAGGAAAAACAAGTATCAAGTAAAATATTCCTAAGTTACAAAATTTTCTAATGAAAATAAGCCATATATATATATATTGTGTGTGAATGAAGAATAATATTATCTCTCAGTCAATATCATTGTCTATTTCACAATAATGGACCCTTCCTATCCCTATTTTAAATCACCAACGCAATCACAATGCTGTATTCTTCCATTCCTGTCGGATATCGGTCTCAGTGAACAATGGTTTTAAGATTAGAAGTAAGTACGACAGCGTTTAAAGGTATCTCTAGAGAAAGAAAAGGTTAGTGCAGTGAGACGGGGCATTGAAGAAATTACACAAGTTCTCGAGAACGGCATCGAGTCGATATCCTGATTTTTAAACAATGTCTCAGCACGATAAAGATTGGCTTCATTACAGGCAGAAGACTCCGTTTCGTGGGTACCTTTGACAGTCCTAGTGCCTCAAAACGTTTAATCAATACCAATATCATAAGTCTAAAAGGAGGTATCTTAAATTAAGATAACTCACATGTCTCTGGAAAACGAATGAATCTTTATTTGCATAGTAACATTGGATAATTTTCACATTACTCAGTTGTGTATTTTCTCGCCAATTAAATTCAGATCATATTTTCAGAATTTGATGACAACTCGAAGAAATAATATTTTCTGAAAAGTCCTTCCTCTGTTTAATTATAAATTTAAATAAAATTCTTGCCCTCCCTTCCCGAAACAAATAGTATTTAATCTGATTGATTCATTGTTTGTCTGGCGTTTAAAAGCAACACGATGGCTATTGGCGATGGACCTCGTAATTTTGAACCTCGATCAAGTACGAGGACAACACTGAGTCCCTCTCAATCTTCTGCCGCTTTCGAAAGGACTTGGAGCCTCAGCAGATTTGTTCCTATCAGCTTCCTTCCCGGCGGATCTTCAGTGGCACCTGAAATCAGACCCCCGCCTGGAGAAAACAACACCAGTGGGAGTTCGCGTGTGCAATAGGATACTTCAGCCGCATGGACTTTATTATGTTACCTAAATTGTCTTCTGCTTGAATATGTGAATGTGTTTCCTTTAAATAGTGCCCTCACCCCTTATTTTGTCGACATATTCAAGTCATTCTTTTATAAACCAACTGTTCAAAAGCATCTATTACATGACATTATCCTCTTTCCTTTAACAAGTAAGCCCTAACTACTATATTTCTATCAACGCAAATTGTGATTTGCGTTAGCTCATGACTTTGGAGTACAAGGTCAGGCTTAATAAAACTCGCATCTGAGGTTACCATTCTTTCTGACCTTGGCAAGTTAACGTACTTTCACTATTTCAAATCTGTTTTATCAGTCTGTAGCTGCAGAAAAGTGAGCCAAAAACAAAGACATGCTTTCTTCTCGTTTGTGAAATGAGACAAAACCAATTATCCAGAAAATGTGTTTGGTAACATCCGAGGCAACCAAGTTCATCATTTTTCCATTAAGTCTTTGAATAATGACGAAGTGGAAAACAATAGAACTAGATATTGGTAATCATGTTTATGGAGGATAAAAAGTTATGCAGTGAGCTCTAATGTACTGGAAATAAGACAGAAATTCGAGTTATACTTATCATTTCGACACTTGTTTGTTTATTAACGTTTCTCTTAGCTTAACCTTACAGGGTATAATGGCGAGGAACTCGCAAATTAAACTTCGATCGTATATATTTCAGCACCAAGGCCTGGAAGGTTGAAACCTGAACAGATTCAACGCGTATTAGCTTCGCTACGGTGGGTCTTCAGAAGCTTCAGGGCTCGAACCCACGACTCACGACTTAAAAACAATGCCCACGGGAGTTCGCAGCCATCACACTTATTTTAAGTGAGCGTGGTTCTAATTTGATACATTTTAGAAGATAGGTTTAGTCTGAATAAATTATTCAGTTTATTAAAGTATTAGAATCAATGAATGTGTTTAAAAATTTAGAGTTGATTTCTTGTAAGTAATAAATAACAGTGACACAATTCGTGTAATTTTCTATTATAGTATTGACTTTTATATTAAGAGTATCTAGTTTACAAAATTCTTCGACACTGGTGATTTAATTTATTTAAAACAGGTGATTGAATGATTGTTTAATAGCGTCACTCTGAACAACAACTTTCGGGTTGCTGGAAGTAGACTTCGTAATTCTGAACCTCGTTCAAGTGGCAGCGGTAGCTGGAGTCGTGTTCTGTGGTTTCGTCAGTCATGATGAGCGGGCCAATAAAGACCCACCATGCAGATGGTGATGCATGTTAAATCTGTCGTGACAAAGTTCGTGACGATGTAAGTTTGGAGGGAGCTGCCAACTCAGGTTTCAGGTCTCATTCAAAATTACGGTCTGCCATATGGATTCTCGCATTGCTTCAGTGCGTGAAAAGCAACCAATAACCCTAAGATCAAGTGACAAAATGACCTGAGCTCACATTTCCTCTCAAACTTCAGGATGGGAACTCGACATATTTAACGTTCATCAGTTCCATACATGGGAAGTTCTTCTTGACATGGCTCCGGACCCCGACTTGACGGAAACAAAACCGGCATGAAACTCGGCAGTAATAATAATCGATAATCATAAATTATGAAGTTTGTTATAGTTTTGAAATCTTCATCGTAACTTCAAAATCATGAAAGAAACCAAGGTTATTTATAATTCAATACAGATTTTCGACAATTAAGTATTTAATGAAGAGCAATAATAAAAGTGTGAACTGTGAAAATAATTTACTCATTGAAATAACAATTTAAAATGTCTTTTTCCATTTGAGAGTGAACCAGCTATATTGTTGAACTTTTAACATTTTAAACTACTGTGTTAGGACAGCCCGCAAGCAGCAAGTATGACAGCGCCATCTGACGAGAAGAAATAAAATATCGATTCTTAGAAGTTTTCTTTGACTCTTTAGTTATTTATATGTAAATATTAAATACACTGGTGAAAAAGATTTTCTGCTTTAACATAATCTTTTTAATTAATTACTATAAGTACAAGTATCTGAATGATCTTAAAATACAACATCTTTTCTTAAAAATATACTTTAAATGTATACCAAACTTCATTTTTCCCTCAAAAATAGTTTTCATAAACATTCAATAACAACAATAACTATATTTAATCAAAGTAATTTATTAACTTTATCACGTTATATGCTGAATGATCAATAATGGTATAGTAAAAGTTGAAATAGAAACCTTTTTCAAGTATTTGTAAAAGGTCCATATTTTATTTTACCTTTTTATTTTAAACGTTACTTATGTGTTCCTTTTGGAATAAGAATCAACATAATGAATTAAAACAATTATTCATTTAGCCCATTTATTTTGAACAGATTACATTCTCATCGTCTGCTTCAGTGTCGGTTCATATATATATATATGCTCTCTTTATATATATTATAATATAAATTATCCTCTATTTAGCTTACCTTCATATATTGTGTTTTAAATGTATCTTTTGTTGTGCTTTTGATATCATAGAATCTTCTATTGGAATGTTGTGTATAAGAAAAATAATTGAACTTGTGTTTATAAAATATTGATTTGTAATAGCTGTAGAATAATGATGTAAAGAATTTTTGTTTTATTATGACTCACCATCTTTATGAACACCATCTTGTTGATAATTCATGATTTTGTAGATTTTGGCTTCTCAGTTGCTGCAATGGTGTTTTGGTTTTCCATTGAAGATCGGTCAGGAAGAGGGGTAGCTCTTTAGATAGGCTCAATCTCCTTAGATGATGTATATACGGACCCGTTCCTTCATGACTTCTTAACTTGGTTTTGTGGCTCCATTTTTATGATATTCAGATTAATATTTTCTCATCCTGTGAAGAAAGACGTTGTACCTTTTCTAATATTTTATAAATGTTATAAACAGTCCATAGTTCCAGTTGCTAAAATAAACTTGTACACCGAACAAATTGAACCTTTAGAAAGACATAAGTCATGGTGCTTACTACTTAAAGCAAGCAAAGAAAAACTTACTACAGGGTAAGTAGGGATCTTTAACGAAACCAGACAAAAGCTTAATTAACAAAGAGATAAGAGGGGAACCTTAATTCAAAATAGATGAGCAGAGATTTATTTAAGAAAGGGGCCAGGGGTAATCCTGGCCAACTACTTAACCGTTGTAGAAACATTGGCAACGAACAAACACTGAAAATTTAAAAATTCCGAGTGAGCAAGAAACTTTAAAAGAGATCTACATGTTTGAAATAAACAGGTTTAAAACAGGTGACGATCACATAAATCTATCAAAGTCAAGTAAGAGACAGCAATGTAACAAGAATAAAATACAAAGAAAACAAAAATGGGTGAAAGTCACCTGCTCTCTGAATATCAGAGGCAAGAAAGAGAGCAACGAAAGACCTGAGTCACCTAATCATTAAAGTGGGTGACTTTCGTGCAAAGAAAGATAAAACGAGATAGACAAAGGTTGTCATTGAAACACATTCGAAAGTTTGAAACAAAGAGAAGTTATGCATTTTAACCATGACGCTTATCTTTTTAACTTTGAATGTTTTGATTGGTATGAATCACCACATCGCGCTAAGTAAATATTCCAGTAAGGATTATTTTCATGAGACTATTCTGAATCTTGACAAAGTGAGATTAACTGGACGTTCCATCAATTTTATTGGTCATTTAAATTAAAAAGATTTTTCTTGAATAGGCCTTTCCATACCTAAAAATATGTTGAAGAGGTATAAACGTATAACAAATTTATATCAATGATGGTATTTATATCATCAATTTATATTAATACTACAAGTCGATACGCTTAACCACTGGCCTGACCAACACAGGTTAATAATCCGACTGTTTATCAATAATTATTAATTGGCCAATATCACTTTTTATGTGATTTTGTTAGTGAACTATAATTCAGCGTGGTAGTAGTTTGTAACTAGATTTTGTATATTTTGTATCTGTATTTATATTGATTATAATCTATTTTATTTCATTCTTCAGACCAAATGAATAATATTTTATTTGAAAAATAGTTAAATTTATCGTGCGTTCAATAACTCTAACGAAGTAAACTATTTTGGTAATACAAGACATAGCCCATACATTTACATGAATCGTGATGAAAAATATTTATTAGAATATATTTTTGTTATAAATTAAAACTTTTATTAAAATTAATAAGTAATTATAATTACAATTAAATATTTATTAAATAATTAACAACTAAATATTTCAACTTTATACTTAAAATACATAAATATATAATTTTAAAAATTAATTTTGTAACTATAAGGAAAACTATGTGTCTCTGAGAAAATGAACTAAGAAACACTACCATTAAAGGTTTCTATGTAGATTGTAATCGAGTTCTATTTGAGAGTTCGGATATGAAGTTGCAGAAAATCAATAAATAAATAAATAAAAGAAAAATTTATTACTATATCGAGATATTTCAGGTTCCACACAGATATTATGTGAAAGTTATTTGTACTACTTTATGGTTATATTTGTGTTTACTCATGAAAAACAATGCAATTTCTTGTGTCTTCGTATGAAATAAATTCTAAGTTATGGAAGTGAATAAGCTCAGATAAAATATTAAATCTACTTATAGTTGATAACTTCTCTAAGCCCGTGAATTTAGCACTCTTCCTTACAAAATCCTCAGGAAATAAACTTGGAAAATGTATGTTTGACACTATTTTTAACATGAACGGTGGTGTTAATCTAAAGATAATATCGAGCTTGGTGCTTTCGGAGATTGACGGTTTTATTACCCGATTCTACTAAAGATCTGTTGTTTACAATAATCATAGATGCTACACATGAAACATAGTGGGTATAAGGCATCACGGGATGTTAGTAAATTTTTAAGTAAATAACGGTCAATGAGCTGTAGAATCAAGCAAATTCTTCCATATAACCTTAATTTGCTGACTGCCAAAACAGAAGGCTGTTACTGGAATCCGCCACTAGAACCAGTGAAATTTTCAAGGGTCTGTAGTTTGAATTTTAAAAATCAACTCATTGTCTTTTAGTGACAATAGATCTTCGTTCTTTCCTTAAAACTTATGTAAAATGTAGACTAATTGTCGTATTTCCATTAAAAGCTGAGATTTTGATTTTTCTGGGCTAACTACTTACAGATTATAGCGGATCTATGGTTTTCAACAACAACAAACAAGAAGGTACTTTTCCATTAACCACTTGCCTCAAGCGATAAATCACTAAACATAGCACATTTAATATAGCATGAATATAAGATTAGGATAGATATCCCTACATATTGTAACTAAGACAACAACTGAATGTAACAATGTTATTTCAAGTAGGGTTTCAGACTTATACATATCTTCGTTGACGTCTGAAGTTTGCTTACAGTTGATAAAATTCCTCACTACATGTGTTGAACAATATTTTCACTCTACTAGCGATTCACTCTACTTCACCTACTATTCCTTCCTTCTATGCTCGATCGTTATACCTTTTCCTCATTTGGCTTATATGGGATTTGAATTTTGGACAATTTTTGGAAAAATGCACACTCGACTTTCGCTTACGGCTTATATTCGGAAATATACGGTAACATTGCACTATAACATGAAGATAATAGCAATGGACCGTCGTCATTTTGTGCCCCGGTCATGCTCAGCCAACATATGAGCTATTCTGTAACTCCTAACTTTCGTACCATAGAAAACTAATTAATTCAGCAGCTATCTTATCTCTCGACGGGTCTAGAGGAATCAAGATTCAAATCGACTCAACTTAAATCTCGTCAGTCCTGAAGTCCGTATTGTGGATATTCATTGGCCATTATAAATTATACCAAGCATTTAGCCTTGTAATCCTTAGATTCTTATTTTTATTTAGAAATATCATACAATCATTTAAGTCTTTAAATAAAATAAATAAATATTCATTTTTATTTTAAAATAAACTTTAACGAAATTTCTCTTATCAACAATTTCGTGTGTGTGTGTGTGTGTGTGTGTGTGTGTGTGTGTGTGTGTGTGTGTGTGTGTGACTATCAGGTGAAAATAGAAAATTATTACTGTTTCTCTACCTTATTTATAAATCGGATGGCATGGAGTTTTTGTGTACTGAATATCTAATCTCATAAACTTTCAAAAGGCAAATTGCTGGAGCGTTAAATCGGAACTGCAGCTGCACGTCTTTAACAATGTGTGAAAATTCGGAAATTCAATTAGGTATCAAAAGACATGACAGTATACCTCAAACAATGGAAAACAATTTTTGAAGCCGAGGACGAAAGTCGGCTAGGTAGAAAAACTCATCGTATGTTGAAAGTTGGGCATCGTTAAAGACAGTTGTCCAAGTAACAAAACTCAATAACACCTGCAATTTTCCATTTCAACGATTACTGTTAAGTCACCAGCACATTAACAATTAACAGCTGTTTCCTTGTAATGCTAAACGTCGTCTGCAGTGGTGTTAAGACCTGAAACCTGGTCGGGCTATGAAGAAAGTGACTTTGTCCTCCTCAGAAGGACGTGCATACGTCTGGGTAAACATATAATTCTGGTGCATATACCAACTAAAACGGCGACATTTCTATCATAGTGAACAGCGATCAAGCAAGTTTTCTTTGGCCCTGTTTGTCCTCCTAGAGCCAAAAATAACGACTGGGCTATGGATATTTTAAACAATCAAGTACACCTATGGTGTATCGGTAATTTTATCCATTCCTTCAGAGATACCATTATCAGAATAGGTAAATACCTCAAACCTATACAATGAACAGCGCCCTTACGTTACTTTTTCTTTCCGTATTAATCAATAATAAAAATCACCAATCAACAGGCATTAACAAAGTCGAACTTTCAATAGATTAACGCGAGTTGTTATATCATAGCCATCAAACACAAGTGTTTATTTAAACGAAGGATTAATTCTACACAAACCTGATTCTAAATATTAATATCATATCATCATTAGGTTTTACTGTTACAGATAAATAAGGTCTGTAATAACACTTCAAATGGGAATACCTACTCAAGACCCATTGTTGATCCTCACTATCTTTGATCTGCTTATCTTACTCGGCATACAATTTTAGTGTCTTGATAACTCCTTCTCTTCCTCTACCACTCTTCTCGTATATTTATCGCTCAGTTTCTCATAAATGCTATGAATAGTCATTTTAAATATACTTGTCCCTTATAATTTACGTAAGTCGTTTCAGTTGTTGTATTTGTTGGAAGGAAGGATTATCAATTTAAAGTCCCAAGAGTTAAATGGTGAAATGCCCAGTAGAACTCAGTAATAAGGTTCTCTTGCATGGTTTGATGATGAGCATTCACACAATTCACACATATCTATTTCTATCCCATCTGAACTTCAATATTAGTCAGTCATTCCTTATATTGGATATAATTCAATGTCACCTCTAGATGATCTCTCTAGGGGCATTTCGTAATATCTCTAAAGGAGTGTTTTAATAAGCAATACGTAACTGG
>BMAW01127065.1:100295-182910 GCA_019974015.1 Nephila pilipes | reverse complement strand
TGTGTGTGTGTGTGTGTGTGTGTGTGTGTGTGTGTGTGTGTGTGTGAACAAAACCATACAAAACACAAATTATAACATTATAACCACTAAAACCTATTAAAAATTTTATTTAGCTCTAAGAAAACTAAAATATGCCAAAGTAATAAAAGGAAGAAAAAAAACAAAAAAGTATCAAATTAAAAATATTCCCTAGGTTATAAAAATTTTCTAATGAAAAATAAGCCATATATATATATATATATATATATATATATATATAAAAAATTAAATAAAAACACAGAGTGTGTGAATGTGAAGAGATAATATTATCTCTCAGTCGTCTATCATTGTCTATTTCACAATAATGGACCCTTCCTATCCCTATTTTTTAAATCTGCTTGCAATGTCTAATGCTGTATTCTTCAAATTTCCTGTCGGATATCGGTCTCGAGATGAACAATGGTTTTAAGATTAGAAGTAAAAGTACGACGTTTAAAAGGTATCTCTAGAGAAGAAAAAGTTGGTGCAGTGAGACGAGGGGAACGTGAGGAGTGATTACAAGTTCTCGAGAACGGCATCGAGTCGATATCCTGATTTTTAAACAATGTCCTCCTCAGCACGATAAAGATTGGCTTCATTACGAGCCGAAAGGAGTCTTCCGTTTCGTGGAGTACCTTTGACAGTCCCTAGTGCCTCAAAACGTTTAATCAATACCAATATCATAAGTCTAAAAGGAGGCCATCTTAAATTAAGATAACTCACATATTCTCTCTGTGGGAAAACGAATGAATCTTTATTTGCATAGTAACATTGGATAATTTTCACATTACTCAGTTGTGTATTTTTCTCATAATTAAAATTCAGATCCTTAATTTTCAGAATTTGATGACAACTCGAAGAAATAATAATTTTCTGAAAAGTCCTTCCCTCTCTTTAATTATAAATTTAAATAAAAAATTCTTGCCCTCCCCTTCCCGAAACAAATAGTATTTAAGAATGTCTATTGATTGATTCATTGTTTATTAACGGCGCGTTTAAAAGCAACACGATGGCTATTGGCGATGGACCTCGTAATTTTGAACCTCGATCAAGTACGAGGACAACACTGGGGCTGAAACCTCCCTCTCCAATCTTCTGCACCCCGCTTTCGAAAGGACTTGGAGCCTCAACAGATTTAATTTCTATCAGCTTCGCTACACGGCGGATCTTCAGTGGCACCTGAAATCGAACCCTTGGTTCTGGGAAAACAACACCGAGTGGGAGTTCGCGACCAATACCAATAGGATACTTCAGCCGCATGGACTTTATTATGTTACCTAAATTATTCTTCTGCTTGAATATGTGAAATGTAAACCTTGTTTCCTTTAAATAATTTATGCCCTCACCCCTTATTTTGTCGACATAATTCAGAATCATTCTTACTGTGTAACTGTTCAAAAGCATCTATTACATGACATTATCCTCATTTTCAGCAACAAAGTAAGCCCTAACTACTCATATTTCTATCAACGCAAATCTGTGATTTGCGTGTAACAAACGACTTGGAGTACAAAGGTCAGAGCTTAATAAAACTCGCATCTGAGGAGTTACCATTAATTTCTTTTCGACCTTGGCAAGTTATTGTCTTTTCACTATTTCCGTCTGTTTTATCAGTCTGTAGCTGTGCAGGAAAAGTAGGCCAAAAACAGGAACGTACTTTCTTCTCGTTTGTGGGAAATGAGACAAAACCAATTATCCAGAAAATGTGTTTGGTAACATCCGAAGAGCAACCGTTCATCATTTTTTTTCCATTAGGTCTTTCGAATAATGACGAAGTGGAAAGTAAACAATAGAACTAGATCAATGGTAATCATGTTTATGGAGGATAAAAAAAAAAGTTATGCAGTGAGCTCTAATGTACTGGAAATGAACAAGAAATTGAGTTATCTCTTATCATTTCGTGCTTTTGATTGTTTGTTTATTAACGTTTCTCTTAAAAGCAACACAGGGTATAATGGCGAAGGAACTCGCAAATTAAACTTCAGTCAACATATATATTTCAACACCAGGCCTACGGGAAAGGGGGATTTGAAACCTAGACAGATTCAACGCGTATTAACTTCGCTACACGGTGGGTCTTCAGAAGCTTCAGGGCTCGAACCCACGACTCGACAAAAACAATGCTTGCCACGAGTTCGCAACCATCACCACTTATTTTTCCGTGAAGCGTGGTTCTAATTTGATACATTTTAGAAGATAGGTTTTAGTCTGAATAAATTATTCAGTTTATTAAAGTATTAGAATCAATGAATGTGTTTAAAAAATTTAGAGTTGATTTCTTATTAAGTAATAAATAACAGTGACACAATTCGTGTAATTTTTCTATTATAAGTATTGACTTTTATATTAAGAGTATCTAGTTTACATCGTAAATTCTTCAAGCACTGGTGATTTAATTTATTTAAAAATAGGAATTTGATTGAATGATTGTTTAATAACGTCACACTCTGAAACAATACTCGGGTTACTGGAAATAGACTTCGTAATTCTGAACCTCGTTCAAGTGGCAGCGGTAGCCTAGAGCGGAGTCGTGTTCTGTGGTTTTCGTCCAGTCATAGGCTCGAGCCTTGAGGCCAATAAAGACCCACCATGCAGATGGGGCTGATACATGTTAAATCTGTCGTGGCTCAAAGTTCTTCCGTGACGTGTAAGTTTGGAGGGGGAGCTGCCAACTCAGGTTTCAGGTCCTCGTTCAAAATTACGAGGTCTGCCGCCAATAGTTCTCGCGTTGCTTCAAGTGCGACGTGAAAAAGCCAACCAACCTAAGTCAAGTGACAAAAATGACACCTGAGCTCACATTTCCCTCTCCAAACTTCCACAGGATGACTTGGGAACTCGACATATTTAACGTTCATCAGTTCCACTACATGGGGGGGGGGGGGTTAGTAGCAGCATGGCTCGGACCCCCGACTTGACGGAAACAAAGCCGGCCGTGAGCTCACGAAGCGGTAATAATAATCGATAATCATAAATTATGAAGTTTGTTATAGTTTTGGAAATCTTCATCGTAGCATAAAAATCATGAAAGAAACCAAGGTTATTTATAATTCAAAATAAATACGATTTTTCGACAATTAGAAATGCATTTAATGAAAGAGCAACTATGTGAAAAACAAAAGTAGTAATTTGTGAAAATAGTTTACTCATTGAAAATAACAATTTTAAAAATGTCTTTTTCCATTTGAGAGTGAACCAGCTATATTGTTGAACTTTTTTTTAACATTTTAAACTACTTTGTGTTAGGACAGCCCGCAAAGCAGCAAAATCATGACAGCGCCATCTATGACTTGAGAGAAGAAATAAAATATCGATTCTTAGAAGTTTTCTTTGACTCTTTAGTTATTTATATACCTTAAATATTAAATACACACTGAGTCAGAAAAAAGATTTTTCTGCTTTGAAATAACATGTAATCTTTTTAATTAATTACTATAAGTACAAGTATCTGAATGATCTTAAAAATACAAGCATCTTTTCTTAAAAAAATATACTTTAAAATGTACTGCAAACTTTCATTTTTTTTCCCCTCCAAAAAAATAGTTTTTCATAAACATTCAATAACAACAATAACTATATTTAATCAAAGTAATTTACATTAACTTTATCACGTTATATGCACAGATGATCCGATAATGGTATAGTAAAAAGTTGAAATAAAACCTTTTTTTCAAAATATTTGTAAAAGGTCCATATTTTTTATTTTATTTTTATTTTAAACGTTACTTATAATGTTCCTTTTTGGAACAGAATTAAATCGTACGCAATGAATTAAAACAAAAATTATTCATTTTAGCCCATTTATTTTGAACAGATTATTCTGTAGTCCTGTTCAGTGTCGGTTCCATATATATATATATATATATATATATATATATATATATATATATATAACTATATAATATATAAAATTGTATCCTCTATTTAGCTTACCTTCATATAATATTTGTGTTTTAAATGTAATTTATCTTTTTAGAACGTTATTGCTTTTGATATCATAGAATATTTCTATTGGAATGTTTGTGTATAAGAAAAATAATTGAACTTGTGTTTATAAAAATAATGATTTGTAATAGAATATTGATGTAAAAGGAATTTTTGTTTTTGATATGACTCATCTTTATAGAACACTTAATGTTGATAATTCATGTAAATTTTGTAGATTTTGGCTTCTCCTGCAGTTGCTGCAATGGTGTTTTGGTTTTTTCCGTGAGATCGGTCGGGAAAAGGGGGGGGGGTAGCTCTTTAGATGAGCTCAATCTCCTTAGATGATGTATATACAGTCGGACCCCGTTCCTTCGCGAGCCTGCTTAACTTGTGGTTTTACAATGGCTCCATTTTTATGATATTCAGATTAATATTTTTTCTCATCCTGTGAAGAAAAGACGTTGATACCTTTTTCTATCCATTTTATAAATCGTGTTATAAACAGTCCATGGATTTCCAGTTTGCTAAAATAAACTTGTACACCGAACAATTAGACGCTTTAGAAAGAATAAGTCATATGGTGCTTGCCTACTTAAAAGCAAGCAAAGAAGAAGCACAGGGGTAGAGTAGGGATCTTTAACGAAACCGGAACAAAAGCTTAATTAACAAAAGAGATGCAAGAGGGGAACCTTAATAAGCATTCAAAAATAGATGAGCAGAGATTTATTTAAAAGAAGGGGGCTAGGGAGCAAAATCTGTCACTAACCGTGGTAGAAACGTGGCAACGAAACAAACACTGAAAAGAAAATTTAAAAAAATTCCGAGTGAGCAAGGAAACTTTAAAAAGAGATCTACATGTTTGAAATAAACAGGTTTAAAACAAGGTGACGATCATAAAACAGAATCCTATCCAAGTCCAAGTAAAGAGACAGCAATGTAACAAGAATAAAATACAAAGAAAACAAAAAAAAAAATGGGTGAAAGTCTGCTCTCTGAATATCAGAGGCAAGAAAGGGAGGCAACGAAGGGCCACGAGTCACCTAATCGTAAAGTGCAGATGGTGACTTTCGTCACAAAAGAGAAAAGATAAAAATCCGACGGAGATGAACAAAAGGTTGTCATTGAAACGCATTCTTTGAAAGTTTGAAACAAAGAGAGAGTTAGCCATTTTAATACTTATTGCTTATCTTTTTAGCATTTGAATGTTTTGATTGGGTATGAATCACCACATATCGCGCTAGAAGTGAAATGTTCCAGTAAGGATTATTTTTCGTAAGAGACTATTTTCAAGATCTCTTGACCAAGTGAGATTAACTGGACGTTCCATCAATTTTTATTGGTCTAATTTTAAGAATTAAAAAGATTTTTTTTCTTGAATAAGTACTTTCCATACTAAAAAAAATAATGTTGAAAGAGTGTAAACGTATAATATGAAATTTATATCAATGATGGTATTTATATTATCGCTCAATTTATATTAATACTGCAAGTCGCGGTTCACTTAACCACTGGCCCTGACCAACACGAGTTAACGTAATCCGACTGTTTGTATCAATGTTATTAATTATTGAAAAATATCACTTTTTATGTGATTTTTGTTAATTGAATTTATAATTCAGCGTGTTATTAGTTTGCTTAATGGAATTTTTGTATATTTTATGTATCTGTATTTATAATGATTTGAAAATATTATAATCTATTTTATTTCATTCTTCAGACCAAATGAATAATATTTTATTTGAAAAAATGATTAAATTTTATCATTGCGTTCAATAACTCTAACGAAGTAAACTATTTTGTGGTGATAATACAGAACTATATTTAGCCCGTTTGCATGAATCGTGATGAAAAAAAAAATATTTATTAGAGATATATTTTTGTTATAAAATTAAAAACTTTTATTAAAATAATTAATAAGTAATTATATATTTTAATTACTAATTAAATATTTAATTAAAATAATTAATAACTAAATATTTCAACTTTATACTTAAAGCCTACATAAATATATATGAAAATTTTAAAAAAAAATTAATTTTTGTAACTACATAAAGGAAAACTATGTGTCTCTGAGAAAAATGAACTAAGAAACACTACCATTAAAAAAAGGTTTCTATGTAGATTGTAATCGAGTTCTGTATTTGAGAAGTTCGGATATGAAGTTGCAGAGAAAATCAATAAATAAAAATAAAATACAAAAGAAAAATTTATTACTATATCGAGATTATTTCAGGTTCCACACAGATATTATGTGAAAGTTATTTGTACTACTTTTATGGTTATATTTGTGTTTATGACTCATGAAAAACAATGCAATTTCTTGTGTCTTCGTATGAAATAAATTCTAAGGATTTATAGGAAGTCTGAATAAGCTCGAATAAAAATATTAAATCTACTTATAAGTTGATAACTTCTCCTAAGCCCATTGAATTTAGCACTCTTCCTTACAAAATCCTCAGGAAATAAACTTGGAAAATGTATGTTTGAAACACTATTTTAACATGAACGGTAGTGTTAATCTAAAGATAAAAATATCGAGCTTGGTGCTCGGAGATTGACGGTTTTATTACCCGATTCTACTAAAGATCATTGTTTACAATAATCGTAGATGCTACACATGAAACATAATTAGGTCTCAAAATCATCATGTCACGGGATATTAGTAAATTTTTTAAATTAAATAACGGTCAATAGACTGTAGAATCAAAACACAAATTCCTTCCACTTATAACCAATTGCTTGACTGCAAAGCAAGAGAACTGTTGCCTAGGAATCCATAACCACTGGGAACCAGTAGAAAATTTTCAAAGGGTCTGTGAATTTGAATTTTAAAAAATCAACTCATTGTCTTTTAGTGACAGCTAATTAGATCTTCAATTTCTTTTCCTTAAAAACTTATGTAAAAATGTAGACTTTTAATTGTCGTATATTTCCATTAAAAGCTGAGATTTTTTGGAATTTTTTTCTGAGTTTAACTATACGGGTCACCTTATAAGCGGATCTAATAGTTTTCAACAACAACAAACGAAGGTACTTTTCCATTAACCGCACTCAAGCGATAAATCACTAAACATAGCACATTTTAATATAGCATAGAATATAAGATTAGGATAGATATCTCATATTGTAACTAAGACAACAACTGAATAGCAACAATGTTATTTCAAGTAGGGTTTCCAGACTTATACATATCTTCGTTGACGTCTGAAGTTTTACTTGATAACTTTAGTTGATAAAATTCCTTCGCTACATGTGTTAGACAATATTTTCACTCTACTAGCGATTCACTCTACTTCACCTACTATTCCTTCGCTACATGCTCGATCGTTATACGAATTTTTTCCTCCATTTTGGCTTATATATGGGATTTGAATTTTGGATAATTTTTTTGGAAAAAAATGCACACTCGACTTAAACACGGCTTATATTCGGAAATATACGGTAACATTGCACTATAGCAACATGAAGATAATAGCAATGGACGTCGTCATTTTGTGCCCCGATTAAGTAACAAAGCCAACATATGAGCTAGTACCTTCGCTCCTAACTTTCGTACCATAAGAAAACTAAGTGTTAATTCCATTTAATGTGCAGCAGCTATCTTATCTCTCACGACGGGTCTTTAGAGGAATCAAGATTCCAAATCACGACTCAACTTAAATCTCGTCGGTCACAAGTCCGTAATTGTGGATATTCAGTTACCCACGGCCATTATAAATTTATGTCATAAATTACAATCTCTTAAATTCTTATTTTTATTTAAGAAATATCGCACAATCATTTAAAGTCTTTTAAGTAAAATAAATAAAATACTAAACTTTTTTTTTATTTTAAGAAATAAACTTTAACCCGAAATTTCTCTTATCAACAATTTCGTGTGTGTGTGTGTGTGTGTGTGTGTGTGACTATCAGAGTGAAAATAGAAAATTATTCTACTGTTCTCTACCTGTTATAAATCGGATGGCATGGAGTTTTTTGTGTATAATGCAGAATATCTAATCTCATAAACTTTCAAAAAGGCAAATTGCTGGAGCGCGTTAAATCGGAACTTCTACAGCTGCATCTTTAACAATGTGAAAATTCCGGAAATTCCTCGAATTAAGGTATCAAAAGACATGACAGTATACCTCAAACAATGGAAAACAACTTTTGAAGCCCGAGGACGAAAGTCGAAGCTGAGTGAAAAACTCCATCGTATGTTGAAGAGGATTGGGCATCAATTAAAGAAGACAGTTACATCCAAAGTAAGCTCAAAACTCAACCAACACCTGCAATTTTCCATTTCAACGATTACTGTTAGAATGCCAACGCATTAACAATTAATCTACGGCTGCCAAGCTGTTCCGTATGATGTTAATGCTAAACGTCGTCTGCAGTGGTGTTAAGACCACAAAACCTGGTCGAATGAAGAAAGTGACTTTGTCCTCCTCAGAAGGACGTGCATACGTCTAGATGTTTCACAAACATATAATTCAGATTGCATATACCAACTATAAAGAACGGCGACGACTCTATCATGAATTGAACAGCGATCTAGTAGTTTTCTTTGGGCCCTGTTTGTCCTCCTAGAAGGCCAAATAACGACTGGGGCTATGTGGATATTTTAAACAATCAAGTACACCCTATGGTGTATCCGTGGTACACATCCATTCCTTCAGGAGATACCATTATCCAGAATGGTAATGCCTCAAACTATACAGCTGAACAGCGCCTTACGTTACTTTTTTTTCTTTCCATTATTAATCAATAATAAAAGAATCACCAATCAACAGGCATTAACAAAAGTCGAACCTTTCAATAAGTTAACGCGAGTTTATTTATATCGCAAAGACATCAAAACACAAGATGTTTATTTCTAAACTTGGGGATTAATTCCTACACAAACCTGATTCTAAATATTAATATCATATCATCATTAGGTAGTTTACTGTTACGAATAAATAAGGTCTGTAATAACACTTCAAATGAGATACCTACTCACAGACCCATTGTTGATCCTCACTATCTTTGATCTTATATCTTTACTCGGCATAGGCACAATTTTAGTGTCTTGATAACTCCTTCTCTTCCTCTCTACCACTCTTCTCGTATATTTATCGCTCAGTTTCTCATAAATGCTATGAATCAGTCATTTAAATATACTTCAATGATTCACTTATAATTTACGTAAGTCACGTTTCAGTTGTTGTGTTGTTGGAAGGAAAGGATTATCAATTTAAAGTCCCCAAGAGTTAAATGAAGCGAAATACTTGATAGAACTCAGTAATAAGTTCTCTTGCATGGTTTGATGAGCATTCACACGAATTCACACATATCTATTTCTATCCCATCCTAGAACTTCAATATTAGTCAGTCATTCTAGTATATATTGGATAACAGATTCCAATGTCACCTCTAGTCTCTCTAAGGGGCATTTTCGTAATATCTCCTAAAGGAATGTTTTAATATTCCATCAAACCCCGTACACGATATGTACAATTCCATTCCTAGATGAATACAAGGCGTTTCAAAAGCTAAAGATTAGTACACGTCTTAACATCCGATTAAAAAATCAATTTTTTTTATGGAATGTTATATATATATATATATATATATATATATGCGCTATCTTGATAACGTTATTGCCTAGCCACGATCAAGTTGCTTGAGGATTACGTGGTTCACGTAGCAAGTTTCGGTAGAGAAAACGAACTGTTAAACCGAGCTGAGGAATTATATTCTAGGAAAAAGTAGATTATATATATATACTCTAAGAAAGTAATAGTAATACAAATTAATACATACTTTTTTTCTGATTATGCAAATTATTTTGCAATATAACTAAATTCGTTTTTATAGATAATGCTCGGAAAACTTTCACCTTATGTTTTCCATTATAGCGCCGACTAGCGGTTCATCTCTTGCTCTCCGCCTGTTCATTGTATGGTGAAAATTGTTAAGATGTTTTCGATCAACCCATAATTTTTTTTCCCCATGAGTTTGGAAACACCCTGAGGGAGATGTTAATAAAACAAAAATAAGGTTTAACTTAGTAAAAATATGGCATTAATTAATCATACACGTGAGATTACAAGTAATGTTTAAAATTAAAAATACTATTTTTAAAGAAAAGTATAAGACAAAAAGAATTGTTTCGAGAAAAAAACAAAATTATGCTTGAATGATCATTATTCTCCCAAAAAACTCTTAATTCGTATGGAATTCCAGTCACATTAAAAAGGCTTAGTCTAAGTAAAAAAAATGAACATAGAACTTTTTTTTTTCATTAATACTGATTAGCTTTTATTTCTTTTTATAGCCATTACGCACCACAATCTAATAAACCCCTTGAAAATCTGTTCATAAAATCACACACCGGTGTGAAACTCTTACGCATCTGAAACAATCTCGCGAAAATTCTCGCATTTTTTACAGAATCTATAGAGCATTACTTTCGCTGAATGAACCAGACGAAAAACTATCATAAAGTTGATTATCTTCAGCAGAATAAAGTACATACAGAAAAAATGTTTGTTACAAAAAACAAGAATTAGTTCAAGGTTGTTACCGATCAGTTTTCGTAGTCAAAATTAAGATCCTAGTTGTTTTTCTTTCTTCTTATGCTTAATTTGTCTGGAGAACACAGCCACTCAGGGCAGGAACGTTCGTTACTTTCTAGTTTTGATTCTATGCTCCATGTTACTTGTCTATGCTGAGTTTATATAGAAGCCATCTTTGGTCATATTTTATTTAGTCACCAGAATATTAAAATAATGAGTACATACTATTGTACATTGTGAATATTATCGTCGGAAAATAGCTTTGGGCAACACTACTGGATTTTTTAAAGAAATGTTTAAATATTTATTCTACAAATTTAATCATTTTTCTAACCTACAACCTAGACTCAAATTTGAATCGAACCGAGGATACCCAAAGGTTAAGCATCAGGGCTTGTAAAACTCAATTTCATACATAGACTAGAGTCCTGATTTTATCCAAAAACCGTCATTTTGAGTAATGAAGTCTGGTGCAAGTTAAATAGAACTGGGACCTCAAAATTATCATAGGTTGAGATAGGGAAATTAAGAAACTGGTGTACTTTTTAAGTGCCGTCCTTGTCACTTAACCTTAGATAAAAATAAAGATATACCTTTTTGAAAAAGTCTATCTTTTCTTATATATTCTTAACTCCAACATTAAAACATTGAGGAAACAATCTTCTCTAATCTTTCTTCTTTAAAGCTCGAATTCTGTTACCAAAAAAGACGCCATTAATTCTTGTCGCTTTGCACGGGTATGAAGTTTTATTAGAGAAAGATTTTATTTTAATTTTTCTATCTTTTTTTTATATTTTCTTTTAGTTCCTTCAAAAGTAATTATGCTATTTTTTTTTTTTTTTTTTTTTTTTTTTTTTTTACTATTTCGCTACTATAACTCGTATTATATATTCATAAAATTAAATTTAAATATTTATTTTTCTAATATTTTTCATTTCCCTTTGTTAATTTGAATTTTGGTTTTTACCTGTCTTTATAAAGTAAAATCTTAGTGAGACAGTTTGAATTTTATTCTAGAATAAACACACATCATAGTCTGAAGCCTCTGAAAGCATTAATTTGCTTTCCATGTCCTTAATTCCCATTTTCTCAGTTTTTTATTCTTTTCCATTTTTTTTTCTGTTGGTTTACTCTATTTTCTTTTCATTTATTTTATTTTAGTGCTAATTTATGTAGCGTTTTCTAAAATTATTTCTAGCATATTTTTTTCTGTAATTAAATTTTCTTTTCATTTATTTTTTATTTTTAAAACATTTCTTTAATTTGTACAGTTCTTATATTAATAATTTTAATAGATTTTTACTTATAATATATTTACTTAATATTTTACGAATAATTTTGTTTATTTTTTTGTCTTATTAAATTTTGTTTATTTCGTCATTGACTGTGTGTATGTGTGCGTGTGTGTGCTTGTGTGTGTCTGTGCGTGTAATAAAATATATAAATGCAAATAAACTTTACAAATTGCATATAATTTACAATACAAAGCAAATTATAAAACGTATAAAGAATTAAAATTGATTTAAAATTACTAATAAAAACATTTCAAAATACTAAAAATCAAAATTATTATTATATCCTAAAAATTAAATTTATTTAAAAAATAAGAAGAAAAAGAAGAAATTAATAACAAGAAGAAAAATATAAAAAAAAAAAAACAGCAAAACATAATTTAAAAAAAAAGAAAATCCTTTAAAAATGAACAAAATGGAAAAATAAAGCTACGTAATACTGCAACTAGATTAAGAAACTGGGGCTCTGCTTAAACCGTGTTTTAATGATCAAACCTTCACAATTAGCGATAGCTCTATTAAACAAAGGCACACGCCTATTATATCAAAATAAAGGATTTAAGTCAGAAGCAATCAAAATTTAGAAACAAAAGAAAAAATATCAGAAATTTTTTAATTTAAATCAAATCTTATAGCAAACTATAACATAAGAAATAACAAGCACTAATACAAAAAGAATAATTAGTTAAGAAAATAAAACTAGAATATATAGCACACTCATCTTTAAACATCTTTAATTACGCTATTTTAGTATTAGACTCACAATTGCTGCCAGAAACTCAAAAAATTTAACTTAATTATAGTATCGTTCTCTATGAATCAGAATAAGGATTAAGAAAAATATGTCTACAAATTCAAAAAGTTAGAGAAATACTTTTAACTAAGGTTATAAAAATATTAAAATTAAAAAATAAATAAATAAAACCCAACAGAAATTAAATGCAACAATTAGGAAAGAAGGAATTTTTCTATTTTATAATTTTAAATATTAAATTTGTTTTTAAAAAATTAATTGGGTAATAAGCCTCAACACAATTATGAAAGAATTTATTCTTTTGAAAATATAAAGGCTTATTAATATTAAAAATTTATCTTAACTAATTTAAATATTCCTAAGAATAAAATTATATGTCATGTTCTTTTAGATATTTAAGCTTAAATTGCTATCAAGGAAAGGAACTCTATTAATTGAAAAAAAAAAAAAAAAGCAGTTGATTAACTTGCCAAAAATATTGCTAATAATCCTATTACCTACAATTTTAATTAATATTTAAATAATCTATTTCATAAGAATATTAAATAGTTTTAGTGAAATTTAAATATGGCTTCGCTGGATGCTCTTCCATAAGAATTTAATTGGTTTGCTTTGGTTAAGATCAGTAAGAACTTTCAGTCCATATTTTAGACGAATTGTGTTTATTTCTGTAACATAATTGAACAAACAAACTACTAATCTACAAACAAAAAAAATTAGAAATTTATTAACAGCACTAAAACTACGTGATGGTAATCTAACGGTTACGTCTTCTCTGGGGAAAACCCGCCGTAGATAGTCAAGTCACAAAATTAGGATATCGTTTGGTACAGGTGGCGAAATCTACCGAGGGTTTAGCTAACTATAAAAAGCCTAACCGTGTGTTTTGATAACTAGCACGTCCTGTAGAAGGATAAAATAATAAATAAAGTTTAGATTCTATGTTAAATTTATTTTGAAGGTCATACCTGTAACTGAACAGAGTAAATTTATTATTAATTAAATGTTTTTATCTCTATAAAGTTTTGTTCATAAAAATGTTAATAAATATTAGCAAGACTATTTCTAGCTAGTCCACTCTATCATAGTAAAAAAATGTAATTTTCTTTTAAATCAATATTAATATGGAATTTAAATTTCTCATAAAATATAGAACTATTAGTTTATAATTCCTTAAAATTAACCAAGATAAAATTTATTAATTACTTGATATCTATAGAATTTAGCAAATTCTATAGATATTAAGTATTTAATTAAATGTTTTTTATCTTCAAAGTCATAACTATAAATAGAGTAAGTCTCTGTATATTTATATAACTAATAATTCGATAACTATTTTAATAAGAAAAGTTTTATCAAAACCACCTATAATATTTTGTAACATTTTACCAACTTTAGTAAAGTAAGTATTGAAAGCATTATATATAGTCACAGTTTTAAATTTAATAGATACTTTATGAATTACGGAATTAAGAAAAGGCGTAAGAAAATTTTACAATATTCATAATATAACCAATTTTCTTATATAAAGTTTTCATTTTGGTGGTAATTTCTCTTTCACTATCAGGAAATTTAATAGAAGTATTATTATTAACAAAATGTTTATTATTTAAAGAAACATAAAGTTTTTGCAAATAATTATTGCATGGTTTCTTGGGACCATATCAATGTAACAAATAAAGAACTCATTTTGTTAATTTTTTATAGAATTTTTTAGATTTTTAAGCTTAATGCTTTCAATCTTCAAATTCAAACATTTAATCTTCTCATTAATATACAATATTTATATTCTTTAAAAGTGTCATAGAAAAATAATATTTAATACAGCCAAATTAGTTTAAAAATTGTCGATATATCATCATCAATTTTTTCTTAATATAATTATTGTTGTTAGAAATTATAAGTCTTAAACCTGTACATTTATTCATAATCTCTTTAAGATTTTTATCTTTAACAATACTTAGATTACATATACATATAATCACATTTGTTGATATTCTTCATTTATAAATCCTTCATAAACCTTTCATATATATTCACTATTGTTCTATAAATCTTTAAAGTTATAGTAATTGTAAATCAACCGTCCTATATTTTTATTACATTTTCTTTAATATTAATATTAATAATAGGAATTTATTTTTATTCTTATTAAGAATATTGTTACAATTTATTATACATTATTGTGCAAGACTTAAGCAACAAATGCATTTTTCAGCTTACAACCATGAAATTGTTGAAAGGGGCTTTTTGCAACCAGCATAGTGAAAAAGTAACTCAATAGAAAGGTGATGCTTATGCAAATATCAGCACTATGACATCAGAGGAGACATCACGGCACACTAACACATGGAATGCGCACACTCAGTGCCAAGACAACTTATAAAAAGGTGGAAGGACGCGTTTCCAGACATTCCCTGCAAGTTAATCGTATTCATAATGGCCACATGAAACCACTAGAATGCAGAAGGACTAGGACCACTAGAAAGAGGTGCGTAGTTTGAGTTTTCACAAGAGTTTGGGATTGATAAAAGTGTAGTTTTAAGAGCTTGGAAAGTCTTCTAAATGACAGGTACATGAGTAAGAAAGATTGACCAAGGAAAACAACGGCAATTGGTGACTGGTATGTCATTCTACAGGCAAAAAAAAAAAAAACTGGGTCTGGATATCGGGTGATATTGCTCAGCAGCTGAGTATGGCAACCGGACGACAGGTAGTACGGTTTACTATGGCCACACGTTTGCATAAATGGGCCCTATTCATCAGTCGTCCTTAATGCTGCGCACCATAAACAGGAGGTCATTGGCGGCTCCCTTTTACAGTAGTATGAGGAACCCAAAGACTGGACATCTCATCAATGGAGTCAGGTTATGTCTACTGATGAGAGTCGTTTCAGTATGAACAGCGATTTTCAGCGCCAGTTGATATGGAGGGAGATAAGGACATGATTTCATCCAACTAACATTAGGGAAATAGGCAACCAGGGATGGTACTAGTGCTGCGTGGGAAGGCATTATGCTGAATGGACGAACAGAACTCCATATTTTGGACAATGGCTTATTCGCTGGAGATCGTTACAGCGATGAAATTGTTCTCCCACTCGTGTGTTAGATTCCAAGGTGACATTGGCCTTAACTTCATTTTTGTGGACGACAATGCACGTCCACACAGGACCTCAGCTGCTCAGGAGCTTCTAGAAAGTGAGGATACCTACAGAATAGATGAGTCAGTCCTATGAGTATAGTGTAGAAGATTGGGAAGGTAGGTGTCAGCTCAGGTGTCATCCTCGTGACTTAACCGAGGTTCAAAATTAGGAGGTCTGTTGCCAATAGTCCTCATATTGCTTCTTACCAACGCCTTATTGATTTATTCCGTTTGTAACGGCCAAACTCTAAAGTAAATCAATCAATTGCTCTGAAATTTTAATCGTTTGTTTTTCTATGTATCGTTTTATGTTCTACTTATCCAACAATTTATATCGCAATCGGACCAGTCCTTCTTGGTGCGTCGTGTTTTTTTTTTTTTTTTTTTTTTTTTTTTTTTTTTTTTTTTTTTTTTTGGTTTCAACCCAGTATTGAAAATCCGGTTTCACATTAACAAAGCATGACAAAAGACATCAAAAATTTTACGGATTTTTCTGCTGAATTAAGATATTCTCTCAACACACGACATGACAAATTCAACAAGGGCATTCTCTCAAATAAGTCTTTGAATGATGTGTGACGCTAAAGTTCAATGGCAGATCCTACATTTAAATTCGGCAGATCTATCTCAGATTCTACATTAAATGTAAATGGGTTTCCTAACAATAGGGAAATTGGGTTCTTATTCATTATTAAATGGGTTCTTATTCATTCTTTGTCCATGTTGATAAAGGGGAAACATTCATGTTGATTTAGGGAAAGTTATAGGCGAACAAATGTTCCTTGATAGCAGTTGAAATCTCATCCAGCAATGAACTCATATTTTATACTCGATCTGCAATTCTGTTAAATTGATAAAAGCTTTGCAATTACCAGCTTCCACAAGACTTAAACACAAACTGTAGCAGCTAAGAAAGAGCTTGGCTATCTCTTGCACTTAAAAACGATAATGTTGTTTACCTTTGGTGAGGTTGGATTTCAAATTACTCAAAAAATCAAAAATATCATATTCTGCATTGATTTTCAAGTTATGATATCATCAACCGAAAATGAGGTGACCCGGGATTTTTTTTTTTTTTGCTATCCGGTACCTACGACCGACCATTTTGGAATTAGTGAGCAGGTGATTGTTTATTAACGTCGCACTGAGAAACAACACGACGTCTATCGGTGGTGACGGTCCTCGTATTTTGAGCCTCGGTCAAATGACGAGGGCAACACCTGAGCTGGCATTTCCCTCCCCAAACTTCCACTCCACACCACGAAAAGACTTAGGACCTCAACAGATTTACTTTGCATCATCTCCGCTATATGGCAGGTGGCATCAGGGCTTGAACCAGCCCCGCGACGAAAACAATTCCGATCGCAAGTCCAAGACTTTGACCACTTGGCTAACGCGGCCACCACTATTCGTGAATTTATGAAATCCTTCTCTAGCTTATTCACATTATCAGTCCTTTTTTTTATTCACATTATCAGTATATATCCTACATTCATAATATTAATCTCTTAAGACTGCATTTAAAAGTACCGTTATATACTAAACTAGAAAAAGGCAGCTCTCTGCCATTCTTTTGATTTTTGCATAAACAGCAAAGAAAAATAAATGTTGGCTGTCTGGAAGAAATAAAATCGATAAAATAAAATAAAACCATTCTGTATAAAACAATAAAAATAACAGAGAGCCGCACAACTTTTATAACTTACTACGTCTATAACAGCGAAGTGAACATTGAAATGCACTAAGTCTTGCCTTTTAAATAGTACTAATGCTACTAGTACTTAGAAAAATAAATGTGTGCTCATTAGAAATAAAATCGATAGAACAGAATAAAACCATTCTGTCTGAAGCAACCAAAATAAAAGAGAGTTTCGTAACATTTACGATAATGTTCTATAACAGCGAAGTGAATATTATAATACACATAAATTTTGTCTTTTAAATAGTATTAGTTATGTACCGAACAGGAAATTCAACGATTTATCTCCTTCAAACTAATTCAAGCTATTTCTCTAGTAACTCTCTAATCAGTTTCGCTACAAAGAAACTCTTTTAATTCTCGAATGTACGTTACAAACTCGTTATAAATGTAATCAGACCAAGAAGACGTGTCAATGAAAGAAAACTTTAGCTCAAGTTGAAACAATTTTAATAAGCAGTGTCTGGTGACTGTCATCTAATGATAAACTATTGGATCCCAGAGATTAAAATGAACGTTGTAATTAGTCTTGATACATTGTTTTGATTATGATAAAACCATAAATATCATATAATTCCGAAATTCTCGTTAAGAAAATATTATTATTATATATAAAATTTTTACGGAGTTTAGCTTAGTTCTTATTAACGTCACACTAGCAGCAACAAGAGGGCTATTGGGGACGGAGCTCGTTTTTTTAACCTCGGTCAAGTGACGAGAACGAAACCTAAACTGGCATCCCCTCTATAAACCTCCACACCACTCCATTGGGAAGACTTTGAACCCCGACAGATTTAACGTGCATCAGCCCCGGATACACGGCGGGTCTTTGGTAGCCAAAGATCGAACCCGCGACCGAACGAAAACCGTTGGTCACGAATCCGAAACCATGACCACTAGGCTACCGCGACCATATTTTTATGGAAGCTGAAATCTCAAGCAAAAACTTGCTAAAACACTTGCTTGAATTCTCAAGCAAAATATTTCTACTTTAATTTCTGAATAAAAATATATATTCTTTATGTCAATTATTCAATTTTAAAAAAGTTATAAATTTGCAGTGAATTTCTTAATTTATGATTGTATAATTATTTATTTTTAATAAATAATCAAATTGTATTACGTTTTTTAAAATTTTACGTTCATCATAAGTTTAACGACATACTATTCATCATTTTTATTAATTATATAGTTTTGAAGTTATATATATTTAAAACGAATATTTTAAAAAAAGATATTCCTGTCAAGAGATTTTTATATAATATGATCAATGATTAAGTATATTGCTATCAACATTTTAAAAATGGCACGTGAATATATGTGACTAGCACCTTTTTTTATGCCGAAATATATAGTGTTGGGTAGCAAATTTGAATGAAAAATAAATTTGTCATACATAAATTTATCTTTATTTGAACTTTAAAAATATAAATTTTCTTACAGATAAAATTATTCCTATTTAAATTTGTTTATTTTAATTAAGAATTCTCTAGATCTACAGAGGAAGCTATTGGCAAAGAACCTCGTAATTTTGAACCAAATCAAGCGATAAGTAAGATTCGAGAGTGATTCCTGTCTCTCAGGATTTACATACAACCCCGCAAACTTTATTTTGATTTGAAACTTTTTTTATTTTAACACGTTGTAAGTGAAGTCTCGCTCTATGAACATAATATTAGAACGGGCGTTTTTTTTCAAAAAAAAGGGATCGAAAGTAATTACTTAAAAAGTAATAAAAGAAAAAACTTTACATCATCTTACCCAGAAATTTCTCCTCCATTATTTTTCTAAATAAATTATGCTTCGATTTGTACGCAAAATTATGGAGGGGGGTTATAATTGCAATAAAAATGAAATAAATTGCAAAAAACAAAATATGTTCGCACAATTTATTTTCCAATATTACCACTCTTAAAAATCAATATGAATCTTAAAACCAACAAATGTTTTTTTGGGTTTTAGTGTATGATACCGTGTGAAACATACCCCTGTGACGAGGCACACTGAAAAATTTATATACGCAACATGTCTCACACTGCAAAGTGTTTTTACTGCGCGTACATGACATTACCTTTGAAATTTTATTTTATTTTTTTCCTTCTTTCATATATTTACAATTTTCTCCAAAACATACTTCCTCATATCTATAAATAACCTTGCCGGCTGGTCTGTCGGATGGTTTTATTAACGTCGCACTAGAAGTAACATGACGGCTATTAATGACGGATCTTGTAATTTTGAGCTTTGGTCAAGTGACGAAGACTACATCTGAGCTGGCATCTCCCTCCTAACTTCCACACCACGCCATAGGCAGACTTTGGGCATCGAGAGATCTAACGTGCATCAGTCCCGACTACGCAGCGGATTTTAGAGGCATCAAGGCTCAACCTATGACTCGACGGAAACCACTGATCGCGGTAGCCTAGTCGATCATGACCACTAAGCTACCACGGCCACTAACCGTCCTGGAGAATCATATCTTGGAACCAGCATTTGATCTGTGACCCATTGCAGGGCTGCTTCGCGTAGAAACGTTTGAATTATACACGACAAATGCATTAAACAGAGCACAGTTTTCGAAGTGTATTGTAACTTATTTGGTATTTTTTTGGGACTGGTCTTAAAATAGAATAGTATTACAAGTACTGTTAACGCAATCTGTGCCTTTTATATAATTATTACAATCGATCATAGTGTTGGATACTGTAGTCATAGAAAAATGTAATTTTACAAACATCACCTATGAAAAGGACCTGTCTCTGTTATTACACATTAAATATATTTTTATATTTAATTAATATTGAACTTTAACTCATAAAAGCTCCCTTTAATTTCAGAGAAAGGTTCAAATACTTAAAACTTTTCCTTATTTTGAAACTAATTTTGCTGTTTTCTTTTAGATTCAGTAAGAAACTTATCCTACAGGTCAGAATAATAAAATGTTGAAATAAAATAAATGTAGTTACAGTAACTCAAACAAGTTTCAGTTTCGTAAATTTTACGTTTTTAAAATAAGTGAATTATATTGGAAGCATAGCATCATGATTTAAATTTTTTTAAATCTTTTACATGAATGTTTCATATTGCATTAGATATTGCATTGTTACGAATCTGAGATGACGCTTCCCAGCAACGTTACTCATATAAAAGAAAAATAACAATTACAGAAGTTTGTCGCAGTCAAGCAAAATTTAAATAATGATATTTCAACCTCGGTGACGAATTTTGGGACATGGAGACAAAAAGGAGGTTCTAGAGAATGCTGAAATCTTGGCAAAATCTCGACTAGGTGGAAAGTTATTTCCCTGTGACGTCACACCTAGCCGGAACAGCAAAAAGTAAGGAGAAATATGAAGCCAGGGGAAGGGTATCGATCGGGAAATCGATTGAAAGCGATCGACTTTGGCTGAGTGGATCTGCCGAAGAAATGTCGGTAGCGTAGGCGAGTGAATTTGCCGGGAAGCAGCCTGAATCTGCCAGTAACTATCGGAGTCTGTCTTGGAAGTGCAGAGTATTACAGTGGAAATTTGTCTATAGTTTGAATTGGAAAGCAGTGAAATAAGTATTGCTGATACAACTGTGATTATTATTACAAGTGCTGTTTTTGTTCCTGTATCTGTGTCTCTAATCTCTACAAGTGCTGTGTTTGTGCAGGTTGTCCCAACTCTTCAACCTGTGTGTCATCTTGTCTTGAATATTAGTGAATAAAATATCATTTGCCGTTATCCTCTGTGTTGGATGAATCCACTCGCATACACCCACGCATGAGATAGGTGAATTTTTGTAACTATAAATACACTCGTAAGTTCGAATCAACCTTAACTTTTTTAAAAAAAAAATTAAAGATAAATATGCATAACATTTATAGTTAAAAATTACTTAAGTTTAAAGAAATTTAAATAAGAATTAATTTTTCATTTATATGAAAATAACGAAACAAATAAGAAAGAGAAGGCTTATTTCTTAGAAAGTAAACAGATTGTAAATTTTGCAATTTCTATGAATATTTCTTGAGATTTTATTTATGTTGCCGCGATAGCTAAGATGTTATGACAGCGAACTCGAAGCCAGCGTTGTGTCTGCAGAGCCGTAGGCTCGAATCCTGAAACCACTAAAGACCCGTAGTGTAGTGGAGCTGATTCACGTTAATTCTGGTTATGATCTCTAGTCCTTCCGTGGATGGGGTGGGGTAGTTTTGAGAGGAGGTACCACCTCAGGTGTCACCCTCGTCACTTGAACGATGCTCATAATTACGAGGTCCGTTCCCAATAGCCCTCGTGTTGCTTCTTAGTGAGGCGTTACTCAACAAACAATCAATCACAGATTTTATTTTTAACTTTTATGGAAATTTTTTTTAAAAAAAACTAAAGAAACAGCGAAGCTATACTTCAATAAGAAAATACTTTAAAAAAAAAAAAAAAAAAAAAAAAAAAAAAAACTAAGCATTTATCAAAAAGTTTTCAACTTGGAGAAAATATTGAAACATTAATTAATAATAATTAAGCTTGATACGAATTAACGATGTATGTAATGATCCTCTCAGCACTGCTATTTTTAAACAAAGTTTGAATGTTTCCTAAATTTCGTATTTTGCAAAAATAGTTTACAGCAGATTATAAATATATATCTCCAAAACATGTTTTAGCGCAAAATTCTTTTCTATAGAACAGTCTATGAAGCAAAAGTCTTATTTTGCTTTTTAGGCAGTTAATTACGGACTTTTAAATTAAAAATCATGTCACGGCTTTAATGAACAAATATCATTTAGAGGAGAAAAGTAAAAATCGTAGAAGATTTAGTATCAAACCAAGTATCATTAAGAGAAACTCTAGAATATGTTGAAATCGTAAAATCTGTGTTAAGTACTATAATATAATTAATGTGTCTAGGATGAAGCCAGCGTAAAATTTGAAAATTAATATAATAGTATAAAATCCTTGCATATGAATTTTTTTTAATTAAAACTCGTAAGTAAATGTGCAGAAATAAGCAACTATTAATCAACCTAAAGATTAAAGGAGTGTTTCTATTTCGAGGCTGTAAAATCAAGAGTAAATGTTAAATAATTTGTTTCGAATATGGGGAGTTTGAATTTCATTAATCATGAAAACTCGACATTCATACAAAAAACATAAATGTAATAAGCACCTCGGAGCTGAAAATTTATTTCTTCGCAATATTTCTTGAAAAGGTACGAACAGAACCATAAATGTCTCTTATTAGATATTAAAAGTTTCAGTTTTATTGTGTTATTTAAAAACGAAACTTAGTGATCGTTAATAATGTTCAGCCCAATAAAAAGAAGTAGCGAATACACAACCATAAGCAATGATTAATACTGTTTATCAGAATGGGAACTTTAATTATATGTTTAATAAAATATGTTTCATAAAAAAACCGGTAAAAAAAACAGTTAAAAATAGCTTGATAACTAGATATTAATTTTAGACGAAGATGGAAAAGTAAATATTACTGCACAACAGGAGTAAAATGTTTTTCCCAATTTAATGGTATTCGTTAATTTAATATCCACTCTTCTATTTCCTCAATTAATTAATATTCATACAAAATA
Source organism: Nephila pilipes (assembly GCA_019974015.1). Lineage (NCBI taxonomy): Eukaryota > Metazoa > Arthropoda > Arachnida > Araneae > Nephilidae > Nephila > Nephila pilipes. The sequence continues at coordinate 159,968 of BMAW01127065.1, read as the reverse complement.
ATCATACAAGAATTGATTATGCGTGTCTACAAATACTTTTGGTAAGAAATTTTAAGGTTAAATATTTTCCTCGTATATACATATTTTATTCATAACAATAAGAATAAATGTTAAGGTAATCATAACCAAATAATAGAATCATAACCATATAGAGCTACAGTAGTGTATGAAGGTACACAGAGTTTAGAAAACTAAAATATCAAACTTAAATTCGTTCTTTATCTTCATTCAAAGGAGGCCGCGGTAGCCTAGTGGTCAAGGTCGTGGATAGCGGCTGGCGGTTTTCGTTCAGTCGCGGGTTCGATCCTTGGCCACCAAAGACCCGCCGTGTAGCCGGGGCTGATGCACGTTAAATCTGTTCGGGGCCCAAAGTCCTCCCGTTGGCGTGGTGTGGATGTTAGGAGAGGGGGGGTGCCAGCTCAGGTGTCGTCCTCGTCACTTGACCGTGGTTCAAAATTACGAGGTCCGTCGCCAATAGCCCTCGTGTTGCTTCTAGTGCGACGTTAATAAAAACTAAAACTAAAAAATCTTCATTCAAAGGATCAGATTCATTTGGATGAATCTTAGTAAAGTAATTTAAATATATTTTTTAAAAACGAAAAATTATCGTTTATTCCCTCTTGATTCTTAATATTTAAAACCCATATCTTCTTATAGATGACGCAGATACATATTCATTTCCCACGTGTTATTATTTTTTTATTTGTTACATTTAAATACGTTCGAATAAAAGAACTGTAATGCTTAGTTAACTGAATGTAACAATCATTCCTTATTTAACAGTATTTTTATTGTTTAAATAATAATCAAAAATATTTCAAACCAAACTTTTAACTTTTAAATAAATCTACATAAAAAATTAGAGAGAACGTAATGACTTTATAATAGCTCAATGTCAGTTTGCACTACTCTACGTATAATTTAAGTTCAATACATCTTGAATATTTATTGTGAAATGTAAATAATCATGTAGCACACTCCTCATTTTCTAAATCTTTTTTCAGCAAACATGTGGGAAGAATAACTTAATTTTTACTTAATCGCTTGGTAAAATTTGGTGTGTGGGAGAGAGGGGTCGACGTAATGCAAATTTAGAAAGGCACAAAATTAGGTTCGTGTAAACTATAGGTAAGGATGATGTACTCTTTGAAACGATTTTGTTTTTCAAAATTTGTTTTAAATGTTTTTTAATGTAATGTTAAATTCAAGTAACTTTATTCTCAATAATTTTAACTTTTTAATTCCTTGTCCATTTAAATATTAAATTTTTCAATTAATTAAAATTTTAGTAAGCATCCACTTAAACATGGGCATAGATATTATCAGGTTTAACTTCAGATATGGAGGTAAAAGCCCACATAGGGCTAGGTGCTTCAGTGAAGCAATATTCACTACGTACAGTAGATTTTGACTTCTCTGCGCATAATACTAGCACATCGCACTTGACACGAGGTCACAGTCTCCTTTTTTGACTTACAATTTTTGGAGTTGTATTGCAGATTGTTAAATTTATTTATTTGTTTGTTTTTATGTATATAGGGTGGCTGCAGTAGCTTAGTGGTCATGGCTCCGGACTCGCGGCCGACGGTTTCTGTTGAATCGGGGGATCGAGCCCTGATACCCCTAAAGACTCGCGGTCTTTCGTGTATTCAGGATTGATGCAAAACAAATCTGTCGCGGCCCCAAGTCTTCCTACTGGTATGATGTGGACGTTTGGAAAAGGAATTGTCAGCTCAAGCGTCGTCCTCGTCATTTGACTCAGGATCAAAATTACGAGGATTGTCACGAATGGCTCTGGTGTTGCTTCTAAGTACGACGTTAGTAAACAATCATTTACTTACGTCACTTTATTTGTATAGTAGTTTCTAGGAAACTGTTATTTTTCTTATACATTTATATATGTTCCATGTTGTAGAATTACGATTCTGATTCAGAAGAATCATTTGATTAAGGTATCCGATGAGTATTAAAATTCTCATTATTATACAATATTTTCAATAAAATGCACTATATGTCTCCAAATTTTTATCATATGTGTGGTATTAACAAAACAGAATATGGGGGGATAACTGGGTAAATTTGGGATTTCTTTAAGCTCATATTTCTAAAATAATAAAATGAGTCAGCATAATACTTTATCTTGTAAAATCCTTGTTAAACAACAAAGGAGTAATTACTGTACCTATTACAATTATTTTCTCTGGTGGGAAATTTGAAAACTTTTAAACACACATGTAAGTCTTAAGACTCATTATACATATATTTAGTAGTTATCCACGCATATGAAGGAATCTAATCCTTAATTTGAAAGGATAAAATGATGTTAGATATATCAAATTACAGTTTTCGGTGGTTGAAAATCTGGAATGATTGATCTGTTAGTTTTCGTTTTATCAACATAAAACGGATCTTGTTTATACACATGAAATTCAGCTGATTTTTGTAATAGCGATGATTATTATTTTACATAATCATTATTCCTCATCTAATAAAACAATAAGAAATTAAAGTGGTAGGAAACAATATTTATCTGCAGTTATGAATATTTGTCAGAAGAATTCATTCAAAAACTATGTATTCAATTAGAAGTATTAATATAAAAACTTCTTTCAAACAGCGTTTATTTTTTTTTTTCTATATTTTATAATACCTCGTTATTTTTAATAAAACTTTTATTGAAGATTATACAGACTTTGTGTATGATATTGCAAACTTTTATAAACTTTTGTTTAACTTGTATGTTCATTTGTTTGTATGTAAAAAAGAAAGTGTCTTACCCCAGTTCAAAATTTGAAATAAAATTTTAATCATCTTCCTATCATCCAATAGAGCTGAAATTTTGCATATACGTACAACTCCGATAACAATGCAGAACTATAATAAGCTCGTGGGACTTAGGAAAACTTAACTACGTCCAATTCAGTTGAAATTTTGCGCATTCGTATAGCTAACGTAATATTTTTCAGTCTTAAATATCCAGACTAAAAAGATTTAAATGTAAATAGAAAACATTTTTAAGTCAAACTTTTATTTAAAAATAAAATAAAAGGTACACAAATATTTTTAATATAAAATAATACATTATATAAAAAAGCTTGAGGTGTAATACTTCTGATCTCATATATAAGTAAGCAGTTATGGTATTTATTTATCGGTAGCTACCTAGGTATCTCAGTTAAGCACCTCAGGCTTTTATAATTTTTTTCTTTATTTTACATTTGATGGTAATATTTTTATATCTTTAGTCTATATTTATAAAAAAAAACATTTAAAATTGTTTTTTACTTATATTTATTACAGATGTAGTTATATACCATTTTTATGAAAAATTTTACAGATATAGTTATATTCGCGCAGTATTTTTATTAACGTTTTTACATAGATACGCATAAGTTGATTTTAAATCTTTGCTATGAGATCTACGGAAGTCTTAATAAAAAGTCAGGTAATACATTTCAATGCAATAATGAGAACAATAAAAAAATATTGCGTTTAACAGCTGAATTAATATGAACAATATTCAATTTTTACTAATTAACAAAAATATTTAAAAAATTGCAAATAAGCTGATTAAAATAATATCCATAATTCTTTAGCGCATTTTATGCTAATTAACACGAATTTAAATTCATCGAAGTACTCTCAAATCATAAGAAATGATTAATTTTTGTTATCTATATTACTTCTAGCCCTGAGTTAATTAAATTAACAGTAGATTAACTCAAAGCGACTGAAAAACTAATTAAAATTGCTTGGAGTTAATTAAATTACCACAAAGCAACTGAAAACTAATTAAAACTCTCTAGGAAAAAAAAACTAGGATAAAATAAAAATTCTTTCAAAAATTTCACTTTTTCAAGCTTATTACACATCATCTGAGCTAAATCCGTTAGATGAAAAAGCTTTCTGTCTACTTTCCGGTCAAACACACTTTTATAAAATAATCAAAAGAAAATCATTGCACAAGAGAGAGAGAGAGAGAGAAAGTTTAGGGATATTTATTAAAAATCTTCACAACAAAAGACTACTCAGGATTCTTGAGAAAAAATAATAACCCGCGATGCAAGTATTGATTCTTTTTTTAATATAAATGACGGAAAAACTCATAAACGTTTTTTTTCCCACCTAACACCTGACAGTCTACTCTCTACGACCAATTCTTTTCTTTTCCTTACATAGAGTAATTACGCTGTTCATAAAGAAGTCCGTTATCGGAAGTTAGTTTCGAGAATTTTTTTTCCATTAGAATTTGAGATATTCAAAATAGCCTCCTTTGAAATCGAAATTGAAGAAAACGGTCATTTGGCTATAAATTAAACTTTTCATTTCCCCTTTGTCATTTTTACTATTACGATTTGTCTCAAGAACATCTATAAAGTTTGCATGAAAAGGAAGTCTTTTATATATTCAAGAGTTATTCAAGTGTAGTAAAAATACGTTTATAGTGGATCTAACTAATCATTGATGCATAATTAGGCTATATATATATACATATATATTTAAAAAAAGATAAGTTGTTTTTTCTGAGAATAACTATTACTTGTCATAAGTATGCATAAAATGTATGAGCGAAAATATATTTCCAGCAATTTTCACATTTCCCTTTCTTTTTTCCCCCGTTTTGCTTGAAATCTGCAGTTCCTATTCGTCAACTTTATTTTTCTTTGATTAATTCTTTTTTTTTTTTTTTTTTTTCCTTTACCCAAAGTAATTACGTTGTTCATAAAGAAGTTCTTTTTCGGAAGTTACTTTCGAGAGATTTTTTTAAAATTAGAATTTTAAGATATTCAAAACAGCCTCCTTTGAAATCGAAATCGTAGAAAACGTTCATTTGGTTATAAATTAAATTTTTTTCATTTTCTCCGTAGTGTTATTTAACTGTTTTAAATATACTTATATTTGTTTTAGATATATCTATAAAATGTCCAAAGAAAAAGGAAATCTTTTATATATTCATGAATTATTAGAGTGAAGCGAAATAAGTTTCTAGTAAATCTAACTTATCATTGGCATATAATTAGACCTGGAAAGACTATTTTTAAGAAAAAGTTTTTTTTCTGATAATATCATGTGTTGTAAACATACATAAAATGCATGAGCAAAGATACATTTTCAGCAATTTTCACATCCCCCCCCCCCCTTTTTTTTGCTTCAGATCTATGATTCATATCCTTCAATTTTACTCCATTTCATTAATTCTCGATTTTTTTTAAATACTCAGAGTAATTCCATTGTTCATACCCTTTATTGAAAGGTAGCTCAGAGAACTTTTTTACAAGAGAATTTTAAGATATTCAAAATAGCCTCCTCTGCAATCGCAATTGAAGTAAACAATCATTTGTTAATTAATTAAATGTTTCATTTACCCATGGCTTTTTTTTTCCTTTTACGATTTGTTTTAAATATATCCGTAAGAGTCCATGAAAATATATATAATACTCATTTTCATATAATACTTATGCTTAGAAAGGTTACTTTTAGGTGTTAAGCTATTTTTTCTTACTATATGATAAGTGAGAGGATGTATATGCAACAATATATTTGCACATTTTCATTATTAGTAATTTTGCCTCAAATCTGCAATTCATTTACGACAAATTTTATTGTGATTCCTCCGAGATTTAATTAGGTTTTTTTCCTCTTTATTTATTTAATAAGCTTCTCATTTTTTTTCAAGTAAATTATAATTTAATAAACCATATTTCGGAGCTACGGCTAGATCATGAGAAGTACACCTGAAGTTATACTTTATTTCTTGAGCTTCCATACAACTCCAGTAAGAACAAGTTAGAGGGAGATGTCAGCTCAAGTGTCGTTCTCGTCACTTGACCGAGGCTCAAAATTACGTGGTCCGTTGTAAATAGCCTTCATGTTGCTCCTAAGTGCGACATTAATAAACAATCACAACCAGTCATGTTAGTGAGAATTCCTCCTTCTGTAGAATATATTATGATTGTTTATCAACGTCGCACTTAGAAGCGTAACGAATGTTAATTACGACGTTCCTCGTACTTTTGACCATGTGTCAAGTGACGAGGATGACATCTGAGCTGGCACCTCTCTTTCCAATTTTACATTCGCTCTTCGCTGGAACATTAGGCCAGGCTCCAAAGACGGGCTTCACCGCGGGCAGTTTGCTGTGGGTCTGTAGATTCCATGTTTCTTGCCATACAGTTTTAATAACTTATGAAATAAACTTTTCCTGTTTAAATAAACTTTTTTTGCAAAAGGCTTGAGTCACATGAGGGGTTGATTTAAGGATTGTTTACTTACATAGCACTGGGAAGTAACACGAGGGCTATTGCCGACATCGTAATTTTCAGCCTCGGTCTCATGACGAAGACGGCATTGAACTGCCACTCCCTTCCAAACTTCCCCAGCACACCAACGAGAGGACTTGGAGAGTCTCATCAGATTTAATACGCATCAGCCCCGCTAAATAGTCTTTTAGCATCAAGGTTCGAACCAACATCTCAACGAAACAATCACGACCCCTCGACTGGCGCATCCATTCATGTGGTGAGGAAGTTAGAAGAGCGAGACACCAACTCCGGAGCTATACTATAGATAAAATTATAATAACTGTATGTACAGTACACCACGAGATATATATTGAATTATAATAATTGTATTTTATTATATAACAATTATATAACAAAACCTTAGTATTTATTTTAAAGATTTTTGGATATTTGTGGAGAAAAAAGCTAGAGAAAAGAAAATCAAATTAGTGAGCTGCTTTAAATCGCAATAAACTCCAAACCACATTTTTGTATTGATTCAATTATTATATAGTAGATAAATGGAAAGCTATCATTGAATGAGTGATAGTGGAGCTAAATAGAACAATAGCCAGATTTTGCTCCAAATAAGGTGTAATTGTAATCTAGACGATTGAAAAAGGGAAGAAAGATGAATTGGTTGACAAAAAGGAGACTCGAAAATAGAGAGAGTATCCCGGGGGCGCGTCCCCCATGTTTACCACAGACAGTAAACCCCATAAGAAAAGAAGATCACTAGGTTGCCTACCTAAAGAACCAAAAGGTACCTACCTAAAGAAGAGAATTTGAGAGTCAGAAAACTATCGTTCGTGTTGATTGTGTTTTTGACCTCCGAGTCGGATTATCAACAAAATTACGTGAAAAGGTTAATAGCATTTGTTTGTCTCTTGTTCTCTTGTAAGTCAATCAATAGGAGAAATGCTAAAATTTATCAATTACGTTCTTTTTATTTCTTAGAATTCATTCAGTAAAAAAATGATAACATAAATTCTAAATCAGGACGGTCAAGCATATTAATTACTTCTCGTAAGCAAATATGGTTTTTAAAAAAATCATTCTTTAATCCTAGTGAAATTATGAAAACTGGAAGAAAAGCTTCCGTAAATTCCAACAATTTCTGAATTCTATCGATACTCTGAAAGGCTTAAGATTCTTTTTTTCATAGGCTTAAAACTCTTGTTAAGAATTCTACAAATACTTTAAGCAAATTCAACAATATTTGATTATTATTATTAAATATAGAATAAACAGAGAGAGAGAGAATATTTTTTCTTCAAATTACATACAAAACTTAAAATATAGCTTCAATTAATTGTTATTTATAACAATATAAGACTGAGGTAACTTACCTCTCAAGGAGTTCAGGTGTGAAAAAAAACTATTGATAATAGTTATATTCGAGCATGATTTAGGATCTCATCTGTCTATATATATATATATATATATATATATATATATATATATATATATATATATATATATATATAATTGTGTCCACGTTAGCCGAGTGGTCATCGGCGTTTCTTTCCACTCATGGGTTCAAGTCCTGGTGCCTCAAAAGTGGCGTCGTCAGCGGGAATGATGCTCGTTAAATATGTCGAGGCTCAATGTCCTCACGTTGGGATGGTGTAGAATTAGATGCTAGCTCAGGTATCGTCCTCGTCACTGGGGTGATGCTCCAAATAATGAAGTCTAAAAATGTCCGTTGCTAATAGCCCTCGAGTTGCTTGTAAGTGAGATATTGAGGATAATAGACTTTGTTGATCTGTATCCCATAAAATGAAAGAATTGAGCAGTTGAGAGAATCAATAAAACAAACAGCTTGTCTCCAATATCAAACTAAGCAAAACTACGTACTTATTACTTAGATAAATTTGGAATTAAATTCTTTAAGTAGCACTATAATGTTGTGTCAGGATAACTAATAATCTTGAGCTTATATTGAGAAATTATACAAAATACGAATGTTATAGAAAATCCATTATCTTTCCATGCCCTAAGAGGACTCTTATTAGTAAATTTAATCTTCGAAAATTCAATTTTTGATCAACCTGACTCAAAGAAACAACATGAAGATTACTGGCGACAGAACTTGTAATTCTGAATTAAGGTTAATTGACAAGAATGGTACTTAAGTTGGCCCTCCACTCTCCAAACATCCACACAACGCCATTGTGAGGGTTATGAGCTTGCATCATGTGCATCAGCCGCTTTACAGTGGGTCGTTAGTCAAAAGTAGGTCGTTACTCCAGCCCACGAATCGACGAAAAACAACACCGACTGCGAGCTCGCGACCATGATCACTATGCTACAACGGCCGGTTTAAAAAGAAATTAAGTTATTTTACTCTGTGGGCTATAAATAAACAGGAAATAGTTAAAAAAGAAGGTAGTATTTTATTTTTTTCTTATTTGTACTTTAAAAGTACAATAAATTTTACTTTTAAAGTTAAAAGTTGCTTTTAATTGAATTTTAATAACTGAAATTTACTATTTTTATACGATTGTTAAAAATGTGAAATATTTTTTTTAAAAAAAATGTTTATACAAAAGATAATTATTTATGTTAAAGAAACTCGACCCCGATCATAACTTAGTTATAATTCATGTTATCCAAAAGTGTAACTTGTTTATTACAGCTTCTTTTCTACGATGGTGTCCAAATAATTTTTGGGTGACCGTAGCATATGAATAGATATGTAGAATCAAACTGGACAGCCCTTAATTAGTATCAATAAAACCTATACCTTCCGTAACAGAGCGTTAATACGCTGTTGTCAAGGGCATCCGAATGAGTATTCAATCTAATTTCTGTATCTCCCAACAAGAATTTCATGCCTAATAGAAAACCTTTCGTAACAAAATTCCATTAGGTAGTTGCATCACTATGAGAAAATTCCTTTTTAGTTCGAGAATGATCGAAAATGTATCCCTACGCTTATGAAGGTGATAGAAGGAAATTCTTTTTTTGAGGTGGGGGGGGGGTTGGTAATTTTAATTGTGAAAATTGCAGTGAAAGCTATTCAGTGCACTCTCAAACGAATTTCAATTTGTTTAAATTGAATTAATGTCTTGTTTACAGCGGCACGAGAGAAGTAATTGAGAAATATAGTCGAGTAACCATGACGATACCTACTATTTCCACATAAACCGAGTAAAATTATGTTGATAAGTTGGTAAGCTGAGTAATTTTATTGTCATAGGAGACATATTTGACTAAAATACACAAAACTTCAGATATCTCAGTGGTTCAGATGCATTTTTAATTCTCGTATTGCTTTTGATTGATTGTTTATTAATGTCTGCCTTAAGAACAACACACGAGGGCTATTGGAAATAGACCTCTTACTTTTAAGCTTTGGTCAAAAAGGTATATTTTTTTACAAGGACTATCCCAATCTGGTATTTTACTCTCCAAATTTCCAAACCATCCAAGCATGAAAACATTGAGCCTCTGCAGATTTAACGTGCATCAGCCTCGCCACACTGCCGGGGTTGTAGTTGTATCAGGACTCGAATCTATGACTCAATCGAAACAATGCTGGGGATGAGCTCGTGACCATGAGCATTCGGCTACAACAGCCACTGTATAACTTCTCATGCGCAGTTAATAAAGAATCTGCGACGACTCTCTTATTCAACAACGTTAGAAGTTGGTAGAAGCGCATTCTTCGGACCCACTGGTCCAGGGTTCGAAACAAAGCTGCCACATCAAGGTCAACAACTCACACTCTCCCCCTCCACGGGGTCGGAGAACTCCCGGCAGCCGAAGTAGTGATTCAGGAATTAAACACTAAATGGCAGCACAGCCTATAACTACTGGTTGCATATGTCCTCGAGGCAAAACGATTGCCTCTGAATGTCTAATTAAGACAAACGCACATAAATCACGACTAATGATATCCCGGCTCTGGCGCACGTGTCGACGAGAACCACCATTCAACAAGAGACAGCCGATGATTCAAAAAGGGAAACTGTCCCAAGCAAAGCTCAAATCAACAGGGAGGGGTTGCACATCAATTGCAGTGATGGCTGAACAAAAACGCAACCTTCTGTACAAACCAATGTTTATCTTCGTATCATCATGATGATACTGGAGGGGGAGTATGCAGTGACTCTCTTCTACAACAACGTTAGAAGTTAAAAAATGCCTTATTAACTAGCCATAGGAGACGTCTTTTCATCCTGGTTGGTAGAAACGCATTCATTGGACCCACTTATCATGGGTTCGAAACAACACTGCTGCATCAAGATCAACTACTCACACTCTCCCCCTCCATGGGGTCGGAAAACCACCGGCCGCTGAAAATCCATAAATTACGAATAAATTGCGCTTAAAGATGGTAACATGCTGATTTTGATTTGAATTAGTCTCTCACAAAGAAACTACAAGATGTTATTGGGCTGTTGGGCTATATTTGAATCATGGTCAAGAGACAACAACGAAAGGACTTCGAGACTTTTTCATTTATCATGCAACAGTCTCCATTACTCTTCACTGTGATAAAAACAAGTTTTGAACTCATGACTAGATTTGAACGTTGGAGTTCATAAAGGTCACAATTATGATCACTGAGCTCTTCTCTAGCAGCCCTTCGCATTTGTAACCCTCTGTCTACCAGGCTCTAAATCTACCAATCTAGATTTCCCCTCGTGAGATCATAAAGACTATATTTAAACTAATAATTCACTTCAGGTTTTCACATCACATAATTCGAGAACTTAGAAGTCAAGTTTGCTTACTATTCAAATTACTATGTCATAATCCTCATGTTAATCTTTTACAGAGTGTGATTGCGATGGTGATTGTTTATTAACATTGCACTGAGAAACAAAACGAAAGCTATTGACGACGGACCTCGTAATTTTGCACATCGGTAACAAGGATGATATTTGAATAAATTGTGTAATCAAGTCTCGAAACTACAATCCTTTGACGGTTCAGCATCTATTATTTTTTGTGTAGGAATTCCTAACTTATAAAATAGAATTACTTCATCTAACAACAAATTCCTATACAATTATGGCTCTCGCTAATTTACTGAAAGTAGTGCTTTCTCATCACATATACAAATGATTTAAGTAATTAGATTATTTGGAAAAAGAATTTTTCTTACTTCTCAACGTATAAATACAACCATTAAGTACATTTTATAATATCAAAAGCTGAAATAATAATTCGGATAACTTACGTTCCAATAGAAGCTATAATCTAAGACATATTAGTTACATACAAGAAGCTTGACTTAAATTATCATAAGATTAAATATATCAAATATTAAATTGAATTAGATAAAAATCAAATCAAATTTTAGCTTCAGTTTAAAAAAAATCTAAAATACACGCATCATTCTTGTTATAGGACTATGAGCACAAGTAAAATAATGTAAACGGTATACAGTAAGAATAAGAAAAAAGTAAACACTAATTTTTCGTGATAAATATTTTCTTACAAATATATTATTAAAACATTTCATAAAATAACATTTCATTATTAAATAATTATTAATAAGGAACTTAACTCCTTGTAAATATTAAACAATCTATAAATACAAGAAGAAATAATTCAATTAGTTTAAAAATACATTTATTTTTGCACGTCAAAAAAAGTAACCAGTAATAAGTCTTCCCTTCAAACTTTTTTCATTTAAGCAAATACCATCGTTTTTTTCTTGCAGATTCTTAAAATAAGATGAATTCTTAAAGCACATTTTGTTCCTGAGTTAATTTCTGGAAAATTTTGAGAGAATTTTCCATAAGGAAATAAACATTTCCAAAATGAAAAAAGTAATAATAAAATTGAATGAGTGAGAATGAGTTTATGGCGCAAGTAATAAAAATATCGAAGATTTGGTTTCTTATTATTGTTGCACTAGAAGCAACACGAGGGCTGTTGGCGAAGGTCCTCGTAATTTTGAACCTTGGTCAAGTGATGAGGAAGACACCTGAGCTGCACCCTCCTCTCCTAACATCCACACCAAAGGGAGGACTTTGGGCCCCGACAGATTTAACGTGAATCAGCCCCAGCTACACGGCGGGTCTTTAACGTTTTACACGGTTTTTTTTTTTTTTTTAATAATAAAAGAAGTCCTTTTTTTTAACTCACGCATACGAGAACTGAAAACGACTTCACATAATTCTGATACTTGATACTTCCATCGATATTTTGGCAAGCAATATATTAAAAAAAAAATTTAACCCGAAAAGTGTTGTTAATTTATCTCTATATAGTTAACATTATTTTTTAATCAAAGTATTCTAAAATATACTAAGATCTGAAATAAATATGACATTAAGTTTAAAAAAAATAGCATCACATTCTGATAGCAATTTAATTATATAGTATTGTAAAGATAGTGAAAATATCAAGTATTGCAGCATAAAAACTGCTTGAGAATTGTTGTGGATCAAACACAATTTTCGGAATATTTAACAACACGCACTTATTAAAGAAATCAAAATTGGTATTTATTTAATAAAGGTACTGGGCATTAAGAAAAATGCAAAATATGATAGATTTCATTGAACGGAAAAAGAAGGTAAAAGAAGTCAAAAAAGTCTTCTCCTTGGAGAAATTTCTAAAATCATGAAAAAATGTTATTTCTAGCCGGAACGATGGTAGATAAGTCACTTAGAAAAAAGTGAGACTTCTTCACATTCAAATGTATTTTTTGGCATCTGTTATGTATGCTTTCTACTAAACTGTTGAAGAAAACTTGAAAATATTAACCTTCTCTTCTCTCAAGGCGATTTTGAGTTCCTGCACAATTCGCGGAGGGTGATTCCTTTGAGAAACATGTCTGCTAAGAACAGTCCAAGCATGTTCAGTGAGATTTAAGTCCGATAAATACGCAGGTTTGCATGTGTTCAGTATCTTCGCTTTCTATCGTCTAGGAGACGTCCAATGTCCTTTGTGAGCATGCATTGGGATACATGAACAGAAAGTCTAGACCCACTGCACACTTAAAAAAGATGAACACAGCCCATAAGAATCTCGGTGCAATACCGCTGTGATGCAATAGTACCTGCTTCAAAGATGTGCAACGGTGTTCTACAATTATGCCTTTGGACTGCCCATACCATAACAACTTCGATAAATTTCACGTACATTCTGTGGCCGGTAACGGGTTCCCCTATCTCTCTACAGTAGTTGGTACCCAGAATTACATTTCACGGTGAGTTAGGATTCGTTGGAGAACATGACCCTGGACTATTGTTCATGATTCCATCAAATATGTTCTTTACACCAAAGTTACCTTTCTCAACGGTTGCGTGGTTGTAGTTGAATGCACTTAACAGGCATCTGTGCATACAAGTTAACTTGATTCAATCGCCAAGAAATCGTTCTGGCAGATAAAAGAGTGTCGGTAGCTCTGATCCAATTTAGCCGTAAGTGAGATATCTGCTCTCGAGAATGCTGCTCCTCCACAACTATCACCATACTCTGTCAGGGCATTTAAACCTTCCAAAACCCTTTTAACCGTGAAATGGCATTTTTGTTGCGGCGAAGTGACAATTCGTCCGCTTTCAAGTCACCAAACTGCTCGCCCGCAATAATGTTCACTCACAAAGGAGGCAATTTAGAATTAAAAGTAGTGGAACAAAAATATTTAAGATAACTGAAACACCAAAAAAGTATAATTTTTTTTTTTTTTTAATAATTCTGATGTTAAAAAATAGAAGGCGCTCTTTTCTGAATCTCTAGATGTACCATTTATCAGAAATGGATAAATAGAACGTTCAAAAATTGAATATTGAATTCGTAAACAAATGTGACGCTCCCCTGATGGCAAAAGCATCACAGTGCGTGGAAGACTTACAGGTAACGAAATTTTGCTTTTGCAAAGATATTATGGCTTGAATATTCGTCGAAACATAAAAGGTCTCATATCTTATTTGGTTAAAGTTCTATGGTCAATTCGTTTTCATAAACTATCAACGGATGCTAACCCACAGCTTGGATTAAACCCATCTAGATCGGATACTGGTGAGGGTATAATAAAGCTTTATAGTTGAGAAAGACTTATTTACACAAACATTCACTTACTGGATCTGTGCTTCTCGCCATATAGCCTATATTTAAATTCAAATTATACTTCTAAATAATTCTTACTTCTAGTAATTTAAATTACTTCTAAATAATCTAGAATTTAAAATTCCCAAGCAATCAATTGATTAAATCATGTAGAACTCCCCCAATTAATTATAATATAGTGCTAGATTGCATTAAAAATATTTTATTGTAAATTATAGTGATAAATATCTTTATTTAAGTTTTTCTCAAAATGTGTTTATTTAGGATTCTGGTACACTCAAAATCTGCTCTATCATAAAGCTGATAATTTGAAATGAAATAAGTCTATTTTCTACACGGTGAACTTATTTTTTTCTAATAAATATTCACAAATTTTAGATACAGTAAAATATTTATATAAAAATTATGGGAAATTTCAAACATAAAACTTTTAAATTTTATTGAATATAATTTTTAAAATTTTCATTAAATTCAGTATATAGAATGGTATGTGTTTTAGTACTCTGCAAATTTTTAAAGTTTTAAATCCAGTAGATTTTATTCAAGATGTACATAAAGACAAGAGCATAACTTATAAATGTAAATAGAGCTATTGATTATTAATTGCTAGTATATAATAAGTTACATTTGTAAATGTTTTTTTTTTCTTTACATACATTGGTAGAATAATGTATATATATCCCAATGTTAAAATCTGACTTATATTACATCTAATTTAAAAAATAACTTAAAATCAAATCATTTTTCCTTGTCCAAGGTGTCTCAATTACCTAAAAGAAAACAAAAGATATATCAGTGAGGTGATTGAGAAGTATAAGGAGGAAGAGGAGAGAGAAAGAAAGGCTAGTTGGTTGGTTTTATTTTATGGCACTGAATCCTCAAGGAATATATTATGCCAAACACAAGGTCAAGGGATACAAAATGTTTAATAAGTTAAAACAATTTATAATTGAAAATAAAGATATAAAGAACATTATAAAATTTAGTAAATTCATATGTATGCCGTAAAACCAATCTCATTTATAAACAGAAATAAATTTGGTTGGGTATTTTCCCCAACCAATTCAATTAAAGGATGTGCAAAAGAATTAAAATGTTTTACACGAACAGAACATTCATTTACAATGTGCCTCATAGTCAGAGGACAAACACGATGGTTGCTCATTGGAGGAGGAAAATGTTTGGTTTGGTTTGGTTTTATCAACGTCGCACTAGAAGCCACACAAGGGCTATTGGCAGAATACCCAAGGGGACCGAGCTCACCCAAAGGGTTTAGAATTGCAAACCAACTTCCCGGGAGACAATCACCCCCGCACTCAGCATATATTGACAAAATAACATAAGATTTTACATAACTTCGAAATCAAAGTTAAATAAAGTGTACAAAGTATTTACACAGCAGAAAATGTACACGACAGAAACATAAGAAGAAGAAAAAAAACTAACAGTTGAAATTTTTATGCAGAAATAAGATGCATAACAGGTTAAATGGCACAATACAAAAGAGTCCACAAACTCGTTAACAAAAATGAAGTGTTAGGCAAAGGTATGAACATATATACAAGGTATACAATTATAGCCACACAATAAGGGAAGATTAATATATCAAGAAATACAATAAAAATTTGAAACAATTAAAAAAATTGTTGGCTAATTTTAAGAGTCATGAGAATACATGATTTATAAGCTTAAAATGCAAGTAGGTATTTTCACATACGAACTTCAGCTAAATAGGTTTCCTTCAACAACAAGACATTGAAAATGAAAATCTCTGGTAAGAGGGAAAAAGAAAACGTAGTGGTCAGCATCTCCAACAGAACCACAGAGACAAATTTGTATTTTTCAAATTAAAACGATTTGAATAAGAAATGAAGGGACCACGAGTAGTTAAGAAACGAGTAATAAAAACAGAATTCGTATAAAAACTCAGATTTGGTCTAAGAATATAGGACTGAACTTAATACCAATATTACAAGTTGACCACCAGACCTCCTAGTCAAAAAGAAACTTAAATTTTTAAAATTATAACAATATTATACCGAAGGGGAGGGACATTCAATCTCTCACCATAAGTAACTGCAAGCTTTGCAAAGAAATCCACGATTTCGTTATGATAATCTACATACACTAGGCCCGAACCCAGTGTATGTTGTAAAAATCAGAATAAGTTGCTAATTTTTAATTTAATGGTATTAATAAAAGCCGATTTATTTCTGGTACTCTGAAATAGCATTATTGATGATAAACTGTCGGAGTAAACAGAAACTTTGAAGTTAAGAGAGACGGCTCACAAAACGGAAAATCTGAATGCCAAAAGCTAGACCTGGAAAACTTAATCACAAAAATTCAGTTTAAGTATGTAGACTATATTTAAGACACCCCAGGAGAGGACACACACGGCGAACCCAGTTTCGGACCCGATTCTTGATCCGTCAGTGTAAATCTCCCACTCGGATGGTCCCGAAAATTTGTTAAGAAAAAGAATTCGTTTTTCAGGACGAATAGCTCTCTGTATAGCTCTCAATGAGATATATGAGTCGAATATGATATTATTAATCAGGTGAAAAAAGTTGGAATTATGCTGCTTTCAAATTTGATATTTGAGAAAATTAAATTTTAAGGTAAGATGAATAGGGGGAACCCCTGCAATCACCTGCAAAGCAGCAGTGGCAGACGTCCTATAGGCCTTGGTAATTTCTTAGAGGTAAATTCTTTGAATGGAGTTTAATTTGGTAATTTGCGTGGAGCTTAGGTCACCACCCCAAAACGTTTCTTATTAAGTAAAAGTATATAAACTTTTGAAAACAGATTGGAAAAAGAAGATTTTTTAACGTTTTAAATAGAACAGACCAATCTATACATATTGTCAAACGACCCTGAATATCGATAAAAGTAACAGCAACATGTTTTGCAGATCTTTTGCGTTTGATATACGAAACCAAGTGGAAAATTATGTCTTCACAGCTAAAATTTTCTTTGAAATCAAATTGGAGTGGATGAAGAATATTGTTTTGAAGAACCCAGAAATATAATCTATTCACAAAAACACGCTCAACAATTTTCCCCAAGGTTGGTAACAAACAAATCGGTCTGTACGATTTAACGGATGACGGGTCCTTACCAGATTTAAGGAGGAGTTTCAATTTAGCGTCTTTTAAATTATTTGGAACATAGGAAAATTGCACACATAAATTTATAAATTTCACTAAAAAGTTAGGGAATTTAGAAAAAATATGCTTCCAAATTCCATAGTCCAAGAAATCAAGGCCGGGAGCCTTCCCACCACCAAGATTTTTAAAAACCAGAGATATCTCTTCAGTGGAAACTCTCGGAGGTGGTGCAGACTCCTCAAAGCTCAAATCAAAACTCTCCCCGGAGCCCGGGAAAAGAGAATGTATTAGGAATTCATATTTTTGCTTTTGGGAGTTATCAGATGAGCTAGGAACCATGACCTCAAGGGGCCGAGAGTTCAGGGACTTGCCAAAGGCCACCCTGAACTTCAGGCCAAAGTTTTCACTATTGGTGGTGCAGAAGTGCTCCCAGGCCTCATTTTTAGCAGCAAGAATTTTGCCTTTATATAAAGATCTTTCTTTTTTATATTTTAATTGTGAATTATCAATTTCTACATTTTGAAAATTATTTTTAACTAAATATATTAATTTCCTTTTAAGAGCGTTTAATTTATTTCTAAAATTTTTTAAATTGCTGTTCCACCAGAAGAAAACTGGAGTAGCAAGAACCCGTCGTTTACAAAAAGATATGAAAACGCATGACCGGACGATTTAAATCAGTAAATTAGCAAACTCCTCTAGCTGATCAGAATTTCGAATTAATTCAATTGTTTGAATAAGTATGGGATACGATTTCTTAAAAATTTTCAGAAATTAATTGATACCATATTTAGATTTTAAATAAAATTTGGAATTATTTAAATCACATCGCAAATACACATCCACAAACCGGTGATTGCTTATAGACTCCAGTTCCGAAACCTACCTGTCCACCAAAAAATAATGCTGTTAGAAATCAAAGAAATACCTGGGTTACCTTTACCTGAGTGAGCCACAAAAGTAGGACCCAATTCTGGAATATTTAAGAAATTTAAACTATGGTGTAGTGCAAAATCTATCAGAGAATTTCCTCGGGTATCAGTGAAATCAAAGCCCCATATGGGTGACCTCGCATTGAAGTCCCCCGTCAGGAGACAATTATGATTCGAATTTTTATAAACAGAAAGTTCCTTTAACATAGTATCAAAATCATCGTGATGAGGGAAATATAAATTTATTAATAAAATAGAAAGTTTTATTTAAATTTAAGTCAGACATCTATTGTATGATCATTTTTGTTGAAAAATTCGGGTTAAATTAATTTATTAAAACAAACAGTGAGACATTTATTTTTAAATGAAAAATATTGAATTGATCCAGGAGGGGAGTTTAAGGGAATATTAAAATTAAGATAAGGGTCTTGGAATAGCAGAAGATCGGATCCGAGTTTCGAAGCTACCACAAAAACCTAGATGTGCGCAGCCCGCGAGTGATTAGAATTCAGTTGTAAAATATTGATTTAATCAGCCAGGGGTACGAAAAGCGAATGACTGAAATCAGTGCGAGAACACATGAGAATATATAACAAACCAAAATCGGTGCGAGTAAATAAAAGATTTTGATTTTTCAATATGGGACAATTCTTGTCCTTACACCCATAATTAATTTCGTGACTAGTTCCAAAACGCAGATTATTACCGCAACAGTTAATGCATTTTGTTGTGCATGAAGTTCTGTCATGCGAGTCCGTCGATTCACACAGGAAGCAAATTTGATCTTTTACACAATGGTTTTTGGTATATCCCCCCCCTTTCATACACTGCATGACATTTATAAATAATTCAATTCTAACTCGTTCGAAGTGAAGGTGGTTTAATTGGAAAGTTAATTTTTAAATTGACACATCATTCTTCTGAATTAAAGTCTCTTGTAATGATTCGGCGTTATAGGATGTATCCACTCCAAACAATATGAATTGTGGGTATCTAGTCCTAAGCATCCTTATAACGTAGTTTTTAAGGGAATCGGTTGTTTTGAGTTCAGATTCCAACAACTGCACATCATTCTCATCCACCAGGTTGATAGCCAAACCCTCGCGACTAATTTTGTTGATGTGGGTTATTTTGAGTGATAAGTTCTTTTTAATGAGTTCTAAAGTAATCTTATTTTTAACCGAGATAAAATTTTCATAAAAGAAAGGGCGGATAATTACAACTCTTTGAAGTCTAGGTTGTTGACGGGAAATATCTGAAATAGATGTAGGGGTCGTCAATATCTGTGCATATGTCGGTTGCAAGGAGTTAACTACCGTTTCAGAAGCTTCTTTGAGGATTTGCATGAAGTTGTCTGTTAGTTTCCTGTAGGCTTTGAATATTATCAGTAATTTGTTCTTTAATATTATTAGTAAGTACATCGAAACTTCAAGCTTATGTAAGGTATCCATTTAGTTCAGCATTATTTGGCTCAAATTCTATAATCCGGTTGGAATATTTATTCAGATTAATTTTGTAGTTATTTTCCTCCTCAGATTGCGAAACATAGGTTTCATTATTTCTATCTTTTTGTAAAATCTCATTAAATACCTTGATAAAAGAAGTGATGAAGCTGGATATTTCTGATCAATTAATCTTAATTTTCTTATCTCCACAGTTACGCAAGTAAGTTCCAAATTTAATTAACTTATCATGTATCAACTTGTATTCGTCAGACGGCTGGAACAAGTTCAAGAAGTAAGCTGATTTCAGGGAAACTCTCAAGAATATTTTCCATATTTCAATTACAGAAATGCAAGGACATCGCTAATACTAACAGTGTTTCCTTAATTAATTTAATAAGAAATTTAACACTTACTCAGGAAACACAGCAAATAGTTGCAGCAGATGTAAATCCAAATAATCCGAGAGATGTAATATTCAACACTCTCAGAAAAATGAATAAATAAATAAAAGCCAGTGATAATAAACAGCAAGCAGGAGCTCGAATACGAACACGCAATGACTTGAGAAGCCAAACCAGCAGAGGCCCTCCAAGAAATACGAGAGTTTACCGAAGGAAGGAGTAAAAAAATGAAACGTCTACACTGCTCAATAGCTGAGAATTAAAGTTAACGGACATCGGATATTGGCAACGGACCTCGTAATTTTGAACCTCGATTAAGTGACGAGGACGATACCTGAGCGGGCACCATCTCGTCTAACTTCCACACCACGCCAACGGAAGGACTTTGGACCCCGACAGATTTAATGTGCATCAGCCCCGGCTACTCGGTGGGTGTTTAATGGCATCAAGGCTCGAGCCCACGACTCAGCGAAAACCGCCAGCCGCGACCATGACCACTAGGCTACCGCGGCCATTGGAGGAGGAGAAAGAGAGGCACAAAAAATATAAATATTTATCTACGAAATGGTGTTTGTAGCTTTCTGAGCAAATTTTTGGACATATTGATTGGGTTTATTAAGGTTGCACTAGAAGCAACACGAATGCAATTGGCGACGGACCTCGTACTTTTGAATATCGGTGAAGTGAAGAGGACGACACATGCGGTGGCACCTACCTCCCCTAATTTCCTCATTGCGTTATCAAGAGAACTCGAAGCCTCCACAAATTTAACGTGCATCAACCTGGCTCACGAGCTCATGCAAGCCACTAAAGTGCCATTGGCTGCGATTGAGAATTAGAAGTGGGAGGGAGGAGCAAAAAATTTATAGACAAAAAAAATAATCGGAGTTCGGGGAGTATAAGGAGATAGACATACACACACAAAATTAGTTTCAATACGCTTTTTTTTTTTTAATTTTGATTAATGATGTACAAATATAACTTTCATCAAAGGATCAATATGACAAGTGTACTTCAACTAAACAAAAGTATTTCGAGAAATCCAAAATTATTAGTGATAATTTTATATTCAAAAAGAATCGCCATTTTAAAATAAACAAAAAAAAAATAATAATAACAACGCGATAATCTAAAGGCAAGCTACCGTTGTCGGCGCCACAAAAAGTGTGCAAAATATATATATATATAGAAACAAATTAAATGCTCATTATGTAATGCAACTACAGATAACATCAATTGAACTAGACTTCAACAGTTTGTGCAAAAAATGCAAGTACATCCCAATGACTAAATATAATGCAAGGGTAGGTGACACTTGGAGCATGAATTAATGAGTAAATTGCATTAATTTTATGTAAAAAAATTTGAAATAAAAATACTCTACTTTGTTTTACAAAAAGTATATATAATCATAGAAGTATACTTTAAATATTACTTTAATATATTTTTCTCCAAGACTGGAATGGCGTTCCCAAAAAACTTATATTTCTACGGTTTTCATGAGTCTATTAGTCTGAAGATCAGTAATGTTTCCAAACATCTGATATATATTAAAGCAGTTATACAAAATACCATGGGTTTCACAATGCAAACATAAATATTCTAAATGAAAACTTGAAAATATCAGCTGAAACACTGAACTTGCAAAGCAATTTTAATTTCATCGGGAAATAACGATCCTTCAACACTATCTTATATGTGCATTTATAATTAACAAGTTATGGAAAATACCTTTATATCTCCTGAATTTCAATTCTATTAGTTCTAAAAATATACAAGGAAATGTATTTCATCAATAGAGCAAGTGAAGCATTCTCCCCTCCCCTTCTTCTTTGTAAGATAATAGAAGAATACAGATCATTCTTATAAAAACGATAGTAGAATAATCGGTGCCAAAATGCAAGAAAAAAAATATAACATAAAGGATACCCAATGAAGTTTTAATCACTCTGTTATTAGTATATTTACCAATATTGTCTTATTAAGTGTATCTTTATACTTATTGAGTTGTTTTTCTGCATTATACGAAAACATTTTATTTTAAAAAGTTTGATATATATATAATTTTTTTTATATAATTATGAAATAAATAATAGTACATGTGAAAAATATTTAAAGAAAATTTTTAATATTTAATTATTTATTTTTTGTGTCAGTCAAGAAATCAAAAACAAATATGTGAACTATTGTAGACAATAAATTACTCTTCATTACTTACACAAATAATGTCATTTTCATATTGAAACAATAGTTTTTTTTTAAGTTTGATTGTTCCCTATAGTTGTGTAATGGAACTATAGATGACAGATATTTATCATATTTCAGAATGTTCAATTCCTAAATTTCAAATACACAGTAAAAAAACTTAATAAGGATCATATCAAATATAACTGCACCTGTTTCATATATGGTGTAAAAATACTTTAAATATAACTTTTCTCCTTCCTCTATGAACACAATTCATTGTACTAGTATTACTAATCCTATGACATTTCACTTATAATTGCTGTGAAATACCAACTTTAACAGGGCATTATTTTTAATTTATAAGGGAAGAGTTCAAAATTTTGATTTCTTGTGCAAGTTTAGTGTTAAGAAATTTTATATTTTCAAAAAATAACTAAAAAATAACAAAACTTTATAATCTAAAACAATAGCTATATATTTGATATTACATATCAAGTTATCTTAACTCAATAGATTTCATATATGCTTTAATATTTTAGTTATATTTTACCAAGGAAAAAATATTAGACAAAATTCTTATTCTGATTATTAAAATATACTAAAGGAGGAATCAAATTACTTAAAACATGAATGAAATGAACCACAGCCAATGCTGAAATTAATAGTCGTGAAAAAAAAAACATACTTTTGAAATAAATATAAGAGAAGCATGACATAAAAAAAAGAAATTGTTTTATTTCAGAATATACAGCTTTAATAAAAATTGCTTGCTCAGATGAATTATGATTTGCATAGATAAATGGTTTGTATAGATAAATGGTTTGCATAGATAAATGGTTTGCATAGATAAATGGTTTGCATAGATGAATTATTTGCATTCCCAACATATGCAGAGTCAAACAGCTTTGACATGAACTGTTAACATACACAGAATTTTATTGTTTGTGCTTGCATCAACTTAATTTTAAGGTTTTCACTTACCTCTGAAAAGAATCATTATCATTGTTCACCATTTGATTTTTGAAATATTGTACATCTTGAGATAACAATTTACTGCACACTAAACATAAATTTGAAATGCAAATATATTGATACATGTTACAGAAATTTCTATACATGACCTGCAATGACATAAACAAATCACAGTACAAACTAATAGTTAAGCACAAAAAATATCTATTTCAGTTGATACTTTCTTAACTGGTCACTTAAGATGGAATAGAATGACAATATGGCTAATGGAATTGATTTATATATATAATACAGTAACAATTAATTCATAAAATGAGCTGAGAAGCTCATCATTTTTCAGCTATTTGACTGATCCATCTCAGTCTAAACTAATTTCTGTTCATTTTGCTGCATCTCATTTACATTCTTCACTGACTTATTAATGAAAGATTTTAAATGTCAAATCACAGAAACATTAGAAATAACTATGCATACTTTGCTTACAAAAAATAAAATTTTTATTTAAAAAATTTATAACTATACTTAAAAAAAATTGGAGTGATTGTTTATTTACATCACACTAAGAAGTAACATGAGGACTACTGGCGACAGACCTTGTAATTTTGAACCTCAGTCAAGTGATGAAGACACCTGAGCTGGCATAACCCTCTCCAAACTTCCACACCATCTGGAAGTCGTTAAGCCATGTCAGATTTAACGAGCATCAGCCCTGGCTACAAGGCGGGTCTTTAGTGGTCTCAGGGCTTGAGCCCTAACTCAACGAAAACCGCTGACCACAAGTCCACAACCATGATCACTAGGCCTCCGTGGCCTAAGGATTATAGGAGACAAGAAACAAATAAGAATATGGGAAGTGAAAAAAATCAATTTTCAACTAGACAGCCCGTTAATTTTTTGTTAAGTTGGACAGAGACCAGTTAAGAGAATGCCTTTATAATTAGAACTTAAATACATTCTGATTAAATCAAGGTATGTATACTATATCAAAATAAGTAAGTAACATACACATAACATAAAAATACAGAAATAAAAAGTTGTGAAATACGAATGAATATTACATCACATAAGCATTAAAATACATTGTAAAATGAGGGAAAATAATACATAAAATGTTACTGATACATCACTAATTGAAATCAGTCCAACAGGAATGCTAGTTTAATTAATGATTAGGAAGTGATATTTTAAATAAACCCTATCATAAAGGGAAGATACACCAATTATTATATTTTATTTCTTTATTCAAGTTTTTAGTTAGAAAATAGTAGATAAATTTCAAAGTATTTAATTATTTTATTGTGATTAAGTTAAAAATGCTTTAAGTTTTAAAATATGAAACTTACATCCTGAAAGTAATAGGGTAGGCACTGAAAGGCTGTGAGTATGTGCAAAATATTGAACAATATTAAAACTTTCCTACAAAATAGCAAATACATATATAACTCAAACTAGTTTTAACAGTGATATTTTTATATTGCACTACTAAAATTACAAAAAAATGTAATGTCATTTATTCTAAAATAACTGGTACACAATCAGGGTGTCCACTTATCTCTATAATTTAAATTCATTTAAATAAAATTCGATATATACAGGCATTTAACAATATGAACATATACACTTATAAATTTCAATCAGTTTTAATAACTCAAAAATTTTTGTGATAAATAATTCATATTAACATCGTGATAAAAACAACTGTAGATATATTAATTTGAAAAACATTTTCTAGAGGTATCACATTTCTAGTTTTTACATTAAAATAAAAAGTCAAAAATTTTCATTATAATATATTATTATTTTGCAAATATTTGATCAAAATAAACAGAATATAATTTTTCTAAATACAATACATTTAAATACTAAACTTGCAAAATACATAAAAAAATTCATTTGGTATTATTTCTCTTAAATTATTATCAATATCCATATATTTTTCACAAACCTATTTACACAAAATATTGTTTTTTAGTTTAATTACTGATGTCATAAAAACTTTCAACAATATGAAAAATGATAAAAAAAAATTAAGATTTTAATTAAATAGAAAATTGGTATAACACATTAAACTATGCAAACAATTAATAATTTTCAGTCTATTTTAATGAAATATAACAATTTTCCTTTCACAAACAAAATGTTTTGCTAAGTGATGCTGTAGATTAAAATAAGATTACAGTTAAATAAAAATATGCATACTCAATGACACTGATGTTTAAAAATATAATTAAGCATATTACAACCTATATTTTAAAGTCTGATCAGGATTCAAAGAACAAACATGATAAGATTTATTCATCACTTATATATTCCTGATCTGACTAGGATTAATTGACGAAACCTAATGGACAAATACAAATATCACAACACATTTCTAAAAGGATTCATTTAATTTAAACATAAAAGTTTAAACAAATATATAATTTAAAACTTCATGAAAAATAAATCAAAATCCAACGAATACAATTTTTAAGCAGGTGTGAACAAAAATTTAAACTGCAATAAAAGTTGTAGAGCAGAATTATCAAGAATTTAAATGACATCATAAACTAATAAAAAGAAAAAACAATTCACTTCAAATCCTCAATAATGAAACTGAATCCTTGGAAACAATTTTTTCACAATAATAACATAATTTACATATATATTTTTAAAATTGCAGATTGATCTTTATGTATGCACATGATAGCAAATATACTGTTTTTTATTAAATTCATATTTTAAACCTAATAGTTTAAACAGATGCAATACATATGATCAGCACTGATTGTAAATATAATTACAAATACATTATGAACAATGTCTAGTACTCTTTATTAAAAAAAATCTAGTAACACAAAATTAACATTCAATAGAAAATAATTGTTTATAAATAGTGAAAATGGTTTAAACAATTGAATTTTCCAGTTTTATAAATATTCAAAAAAATTATATGAAAATAATAATCAGTAAAACCTCCATCTGACACATTGAAATTTTTAAATTAAAACAAAATTCAATTTCTGAAGAAACAGGCTTTTAGCATTAACATGATACCAAAATACCGCTTTACATATTCAAATTTTAATAGTTATAAATTTCAATACTACCTTATGACTAGCAGACACCCTGATTCATCATAAAATAAGTATATTAGTTTAATATATAAAAATTCAATAAAATACAAATAAATGAGTTAACAAATAAAAATATTTGGGTTTCATCACACCAAGAGTAATTTATAAATTTACAGCTCTTAAACCAGTAATAAAAATATCACTCTTTGTATACAGTTCAAACGACGAGCATTTCCTAATAGATAAAATAATATCTTAAAAGAGATTTAAAAGCTTCAACAACAATATATTTACACCTTAGTTTCACAACAGGATTCTTGATACCAACTCTTACATAACATTATCCATTCAAAAGTATAGGTAAACAAATCCATCAAACTTTTGGAAGTAAACATATCTCCCAAAAATAACAAATGCAGCAGATTACAAAACACAGATGCCACCCCAAAAGATTAATCAGCTTTACAGTATATATCAAGAAAAAGTCGAATGTAAAGCATTATTTCCTGCAAAATTTTATCACATGGGTTGATAAAAACATGATTAAACATCAAGCAACTTGATATTGTTCAGTTGGCACAACAATGATATCATCATTTCCTGTAACGTCTGGGGCTTGCAATATTCTTCTAACCAACTGAATACACAAGCAGATAGTTCTCCAAAATTTGCAACTGATATAGAGGAATTGAAAGATTGAAATAGAGAATCACAAACTGCTTGAAACTGAAAGAAAGATGTTAAGATTTAAAAACAAGAAAAAAAATTTACCACTTTTCAAAATAAAAAAAATTTGAAGATATAATTATATATAAGGAAGATATGCCACTTCCAGTTATTCACATAGGAAATGAAGGTCATAACACCCTTCAGTCATATAAAGTTCATTAATTGAGAGAAATAATTGAAAAGATTAACATCAACTAATTTCATATATAACTTTGATGAACAATAATTATTTTAACAGTTCCAGTACTTTCTTTATATATAAAATTACAAAATTAATAATCTTACAAAATATAGAAGAGATTTCGATGCATTCTCTCAAAAATAAATATGATTTAAATCTTTTATGTCTTCATTGTACCTTACGTTTTAATCATATTTCCATCTCAATTCACATACAACATGAATGGTTTCAATTTAAAAAGGCATGCAAGAAATATTGCAAAAATATTCTTTAGAAATTCAAAGTTTTGATAGAGCTGTATGTTGAATTAATTGAATACGTTATTTTCGTGTTAATTTTTCTTTATATTAAAATAGATATCCTTTTAATAAAAAAAATATATATCAGGATAAATTACTCAACAAACTTAAAATAAGACAAATATAAATATTTAACAAGTAGTCTACATAAAACTTCATTATAATTTAATAAAAGAAAAGTTATCTTGAAAGACGATATAAAAACAAATTAATGTTTAACCAAATATTCCCTTCATTAAAAAACAATGAATCTTACAAAAAACACCAAATATTTTAAAACCCATATGAAATCAACCAGATACATGACCATTTTAAAACAAAAGCTTAGAAAATATTATTTCTAGAAGCATTTAAATTTCATATAACTTGACTTACCACTTCAAATTTCATTTCATCACTAACTTTGTTACAATTTTGGCTAGGCTGACTTTGATGAACTTTAACAATGGTTTCGTAATTTCTACATAAAACAAATATTTCTATTAAGTTATTTTTAATGTGCTTCTAATACCATATTTTTTTTAAAAAAAATTCTAAAATTTTTAGTTTCTTAAATTCATAGGATCTTTAATTACCAGCTGTACCAGATTCAACATATAATACTAAACTTTTAATATAAATATAGTAAAATATTGGTAAATGCAATTTTTTATGCATTTGGCATAAGAGGCAAGTATTATTTAACATGAGCAAATAAGTGATTCAGAAATTAACTTGAAGCTGATTAAGCATTGATGACCATTCCTTGCTAGATTTATCATAACAAATACAATAAAGATTAACCTGTAATATAACCTATAGGTATACATTATACAGAGTATGACTATCTTGAATTATATTCAAAAAAGATTAATACAAAATTTATACAAAACTGTAGCATGAATGCAACTGTATTACATTAATACAGGGATAAAATAGAAAAAGATTTTTTAACAAAAGTTTTAATTGCAGTCCTTAATCTTTTTGACAATGTAAATCAATTTTTTCATATGACAATGGACAGTCATCAACATAGAACTTTGATAGATAGATGGAAAGTTTGAAATGATTTTAAATTTTTATAATGAATAATATAACAATTATAACACTCCCTTGTGATATTCCATCTTGAAAAAAATTGTCCGATACGGTTGAGTCAATTTTAACTTTAAAATATATGTGCTATCAAGATGTATATTTTGGATGCAGACATCTCTTACTTGTGTTTCTAAAGCAACTAAGTTATCCATTATAATTTTGTTTCATTGTAAGCCACTTTGAAATGGTGAAAAATTGCATTTTTTTCCAAAACATACATAAGACTGTGTTTACCATTTTTTCCATTACTTTACACAGACAACTTACAAGGGTTGTGGATCGATAATTTGTTGGATCTTTACCGGGTTTCAAAGTTGGAATAATGATGGTATAATTCCATGAATGTGGAAAGATATATTCTTTCCATATTCCATAGAAAATTTTAAAGATTTAATAAAGAGTTCTCCAATAAATGTTTAATGAGATTATATGTTATATTGTCTGGTCCTGTAGATGATTTATGAGAATTACTTTTTTTTAATTCATGAAAAGTAAAGTCACTGTACATATCAAATTATGTCTCCTAATAAAATTAATTTTCTTTTCAGCTGCAAATTTAATTAATTTGAAATTTTCAGAATAGTTACCAGAACTGGAAGTACAAAAGGGATTAATGCTTGTATTATGTATTTCAAAGAGGAAATTGTCCGGTTATTGTATTCCAAAATCGGAATTAGTCTACTCGTAAAAAGTCCAGACACATTTCACTCTGTCCACTCCTCTAACAAAAGCACAAACATCTTTTTGGCTTCATTGTTCTATCTTCCTAAAAATGACTGTGTGTTTTGTGTACAACATAAAATTTGCCAGGGTATAGAATCATTTAAAAACATTCCATGATTTCCTTTCATCCGTGCATGCTTATTCAACAGTCTTCATTCCACCATGGCTTTCTTACTTTCTTTTTTTCAGTGATGCTATTTTAATAAATGCATTTGTACTTTCAATTAATGTTTCTTATGTCCTCAGCAACCTCATCAATGCTGAGAATTTACTGTTACCTCAGAGATATTGGGAAGGGATGAATATAGTGGCAAGTCAGCTACTTCATAGATATATCTATTGCAGTATGTGTAGTTTTGTTGAATGAGATTTGCTAGAACCAATATAATTGGGAAGTGATCTAATTATTGTGTAAAAAAGGGACTTGTTTTAAAAGTCCCGAAAAATAGAATTGAAGGAAAACAAATTGCCAAATATTTTGAGGGAAAAGTTCTTGTGGGTGAATAGAAGTTAAGTGGGCTGATCATTATTTAAATTGAAATTGAAATGACAGGTTATTGTCAGAAATTTTTTTCTATTTCAGTTCCTCTTTCATTTTTTTAATGTTTCCCTAGACTACTACCCAAGTTGTTTGGAGGCAGGTAAAAAGAACAGACAGTTATTAATGTTTGAAAATGGATTATGATTGCAAAGGCTTAAATTGTAGTTTGTAAATAAAGTTGGGTGACCAGGAAAGACCAAGGAATTAGTAAAGTGGCATTCCCACTTGCTTTTAGTGTTATAGTCTTTTCTGAAAATGCTTAAATGGTGGATGTTGTTTATGTAATGATTTGTTTAGTATATTTCTTGGAAGGCAACTGCAATCAGGTTAAATTTATTTATGATGTCTTTTAGTTCTGCAATTTTATTCCTGTATCCTTGACAAATCGAAGAAATCAAAGAGGACATGGTAAAAGTAAAAAATAAAACAGATCATCTATTTCAGAGATGATTCAGAAAAATGGCATCTTCCAATTCTGATTTGTCACTGATTTTGTTCTAATCCTATAGAAAGACTTTTCTAGTTAGAGTTGGGAAACTGTTCCTAGCTATACATAGTTCTTTTGCATTGTTTTGTTTTTCATATACTGAGTTTTAGATCCAGAAGCATCTACATTATTTGGTGTTATATTAGCTGTAGGAATTTTGCTATTGATTTGGAGATAGTTTTATTATTTGGGTACAATTTGTATTGTTGCCCTTAGATTGAGAATGAGTGAGTGAGTGTGAGGTTTAATGGCGCAAGAGCCAAAGTAGGCTATGCTGCGCCCCTTAGATTGAGAAAGTGGAGTTTTATTTGGAGATTGATTGTTTGTAAGGGTTTGGATATTGAAGTAACAGTCTGCAAGATCACACGACTGGTAGCTTCTATGTATACAGTTGTTGTCTGAGTACTAGTATGAATTGTTTTTAATTTTGGAGGATTAGAGAAGCGTTGAATAATCATAAATGTACAATCTTTCCATATTCAGGAAATGAAATATTTTTATTTATTTCATTCATGTACTATCTTTCAAGCTTCAGGAAACGAAATATTTTGATTTATTTTAACTGATTGCATATTTTTTTCAACATTTAGTAAGGGCGTTCTAGAGGAAAGATAGGGTGTTCCATCTTTGCAAAAGGACAGATGGGCTCCAAAATGCATTCGTTAATTTTATGACCAATGGCTGACTATAAAGCACAGATTGCTTGATCACAAGATTGAAATGTTTGTCTAAATCATTGGCAATTATAACAGCACAAAGTATTGAGGATATACAAGTGAATTGGACAGCTCAAATGTGCAATTTTAATGGATTTGGGAAGTGTTGGGGTATAAAATATGAGGATTACATGTTTGGTTGGTATCTTTTGGTCATCACGGAAGATTGTTATATTACAGATGTAGCAAACATTTTGTACTTTAATGGCTTCTAGTATATCATTTCAGAATCTTAAAGTAAATCAATTTCTGAAATAACACAATGTGAGGAATTTAAAGAATAATGGGGGGGGGGGGGGACAGAAAAGTCACAATCACCTACTATTTGGTGACAGGATCACCTATTGTTTGGTGTACTGTCACAGTGGAACCATAACAGACCCTCACCATAGATACTCCTGTAGGTTATTTGCAATGAAAACTTGTTCATATTACAATAGAAAAGGCCATTTGAGATTGTATTAAGAAAAAGAGTGAGATAAGAGAAAGCTGCAAAGGATGCCCCCAGCATATAGGAAGTAAAAGAGCCAAATGAAAATCCAAAGTTCAAGCATCATGAAGGTTTCTTCTCTGACCTTAAATGAAATCAATGCTATACGAAGCTGAATAATGGAAACTGCAATTTTGAAATTCCGATTTCAGGCACAGACAAGTGATTGATTGATACAGTGATTTCATCACATTTTTTGTAATTGTAGGGACTGGTTTGAGAATGTTAAAGAATCTACAGTGATTTAAAGTACAAACGAGATAAAACTGTACATTAGAAATACTTAAAGCAGGATTTATAATATTTATGCTGGGAATAAAAATGGCCTTTTCCCTGAATGTATATGAAAGATGTTTTGTATGCCCCAAAGATGAGTCATAATTTAATTTTTGGTGCTAATATAGACTTATCATGCCAAAGAATTTTATACTTTGCTAATAAGACAGATTTATAAAATGAAAAGGGGGGAAATATTTCTTAAATGTTCCTAGTGTTAATAAATTTTGTATTCTTTATAAAATGCCGGCAAAGCATTTCAAATCTTATAATGTACCTTTAAAATCCAATAGTTTATATATTGAATAGGATTATAACTGCTTTCGACCTTTTAATTTTAAGATTTTTTTACATAAATTTTATAAAAATAGGACACAATTTATTTTTTTTAATGAGTAAAAATTCTAGTGTAATCGGTTTAGAAAATTTAAGGCTAAATCTAAATACAATATAAGTTGCAATATTGCTAAATGTACATGAATTACTTTTAAATCCCAAGCTTGTATATTTATAAGTAATGCTTTAGATAAGTTACAATACCTTGCTTTTAAACAAAATCAGAATAGAAAAATAAAATCGGTTAGAATTGAAAAGTTAAAATTTTGCAGTCAAGAATTTAAAAACTTTCTTATATATATATATATATATATATAAGGTCAATTGAAAAGTCCCCGGCCTGACACATAGATGGTGCTACAAGAATTAAATCCATGCTTTTTAGTTAGCCCTAACCCTCAAAACATGTGTATCTAAATTTGACAGCTGTCGGATCATTAGTTTGTGAATTATAGCATTTTGAGTGAAGCAACTTTTGTTATTGTGAAAAAAATGGATAAAAAGGAATTTCGCGTGAGGATAAAATATTGCTTTTTGAAGGGAAAAAATACAGTTGAAGCAAAAACTTGGCTTGATGCCGAGTTTCCGGACACTGCCACAGGAAAATCAACCATCAAGGATTGATATGCTAAGTTTAGACGTGGTGAAATGAGCACCGAAGACGGTGAACGCAGTGGATGCCCAAAAGAGGTTGTTACCGCCAAAAACATTAAAAAAAATCCACAAAATGATTTTGAATGACCGTAAATTGAAATGATTAGAC
Organism: Nephila pilipes; assembly: GCA_019974015.1. Classification (NCBI taxonomy): domain Eukaryota; kingdom Metazoa; phylum Arthropoda; class Arachnida; order Araneae; family Nephilidae; genus Nephila; species Nephila pilipes. Next base: position 126,932 of record BMAW01127065.1, on the reverse strand, counting down.
ACTCTAAAGATATCAACTGAACGTATACATCATATCATTCACGAATATTTGGGTAAGAGAAAGCTCTGTGCAAAGTGGGTGCTGCGCGAGCTCACATTTGACCAAAAACAACGACGAGTTGATGATTCGGAGCAGTGTTTGAAGATGATCAACCTCAGTTTTTGCATCGATATGTGACAATGGATGAAACATGGCTCCATCATTTCACTCCGAAGTCCAATCGACAGTCATCCGAGTGGACTGCACACGATGAACCCACTCCAAAGCGTGGGAAAACGCAACAGTCAGAGGCAAGGTTATGATGTCTGTATTTTGGGAAGCGCATGGAATAATTTTCATTCATTAAATTGAAAAAAGGACCATCAACAGCGACTATTACATAGCGTTATTGGACCGTTTGAAGGACGAAATCGCCGAAAAACGGCCGCATTTGAAGAAAAAGAAAGTGCTGCTTCACCAAGACAATGCACCGTGTCACGTCAGTGAAAACGATGGCAAAAATCCATGAATTGGGCTTCGAATGGCTTCCTCATCCACCATATTCTCCAGATCTGGCCCCCAGCGATTATTTCCTGTTCTCAGATCTCAAAAGAATGCTCGCTGGGAAGAAATTTTCGTCGAATGAAGAGGTGATCGCTGAAACTGAGGCATATTTTGAAGCAAAGGACAAATCGTACTACAAAAATGGTATCGAAAAGTTGGAGGGTCACTATAATCAGTGTATCACCCTTGAAGGGAATTATGTTAAATAAAAAACACTAATTTTGCCAATAAAATGTGTTTTACTATGGTACGCAGGGGACTTTTCAATTTACTTGTTATATATATATATAGAGAGAGAGAGAGAAAGAATAGGGTATAAAGAGAACGTAGGCTCAAAGAATGTTTGTCTATTCTCTAGAAGATAATGAAGCAGAAAAATGATTCAATAAACTATTGGAGAAGGGATGAAAAACATTATGATTATGGATGCATGAAGAGTACAACTAGATGTAAAGGTAGCATTCTTGAACAGTAAAGGCTGAATGTTACTACCCATCTGTAGAGCACTCTGTAACCATCAAGTGTGTAAAATGTTTTTTTACAGAACACTCCAGAGAAGGAGAACTCTGAATAGATTGCAAGGTGACACATATATTAAAAGTAAATTGGATGACTCACTAATGTAATGCAATAAAAGCATATGAATGAATAAATGATATTACTATTGTTAATAGAAAGGAGTAATTTGTCTGGGTCATAAGGCATTCAAGTAATAAAAGTAAACTGCACTTCCCACAAATGTGGTTTGATAAATGATATTAATGAATAAATTATGTTATTGCCAGTAAAAGATATTCTCTACAATAATTTGAAGTGCTGCACACTAAAAGTAAACTGATCTGCTCACCAAACTAAGACAATAAAGAAACAAAAGAATAAAGTTATAATTATACAACCAAGTATGTTCTTAATCTGAAGTGTCATGACAAAAGTTTATTGAGAAACATTACTAAATGTAAAAAGAAAAGAAAAGTGTAAATAATATTTTATAAAAGGTGTACGTTAAAATATATTTAATATCTCAAAAAAGTGAGATTAAATTAAGAAAGTAGAATGAGAAAAGGAAAGAAGAAATTTAATACTAGGACCTATATGAAGGTTATTAAATATGCTACATCAAGTGCAATTCATTGATACAGAAAACAATAAGCACATTTCTTTGAAATTATAAAAATATTTGCTTAAAGACATATTATTTGAAAATTAAAATATAAAATTTTGTAAAAATGTGTAAATACTCACGCTTTCATAATTTGTAAGGCCACAACTTCTTTTCTTAAAGCATTTAATTCATCATCTTGTTTCTTCTTTTGTTGAAGAAGGAATTGGATGTAATCAATTGCTTGCAAAAATAAATTTATACTCACTACTTGTACTAATAAATGGTTGAGAAAAATAAAACACACACATAAAGAGCAATTAAAAGCATATCATAAAAACCCAAGTGATATTTAACAAAAATCTAAATAAATATTAAAACTATGTCCCTAATTCAGTTCTGAAATTTCCTTATATAGAAAAAGAATGCTTTTTTTTCAATACCACTTACTATATAATCATTTAATATTTAATATAACAATAGTTTTTCAAAGAAATTAATTAAAATTACAATGGCTGTATATACTGAATTAAAATGCAAAATATTGTTAAAAGATTTTTGCATTCAGAAAATCAAACAAAATAACCTCTTGTGAAGAAAATTTTAACAAAAAACTAAAAAGCTTTAAAAATGCACATTCTTTTAACTTGAATTATTCTTATATTGAAATATTGCAAAGCAATTAAATGTGATACGAATATTTAAATAACTACTTATCTTTTGCAGTACACATTTGAAATATAGAGACTAGAAGAATATTTTTGACAGTATAAAGATGCAAAATTATGATTGGACTACAATAATTTTCAAAACTAAAAACTGTTACTTGATACACAGAATGTGTATCCAGATAGCAAATAGAATTCCTCTCCATGGAAGCATAAATGCAATTGTAGAGTACACATTTTAACTTTGCAACTAATAATTATAAGCTAAACATTTTAGGCATAAACTTACATCTTTGAAGAATAGTAGCTTTACTCAGTTTATAACTACTTATACTATCTTGTTGTTGACATGTAGGAACAAGGGACTGCAAATCTTCATAGCCTCTCTAAAATTTAATTAAAAAAAACAGTTTTACCAAGAAAATTCTAAAAACAAGGATTTATTTTAGGTATTAAAACTGAGAAAAGAAAGCTTGAAGATAATTTAAGGATAACAAGAGAAAAATAAAATGCAACTTTGTCCAAGAATAATTCTAAAAAATTTAATGACCTACCCAAGAATAATTAACCCTAAATGATTTTTTACAAATTAATTACCAATAATTAAACAGCTACACTTCTTATTGTTCATATTATATTATGAAAACAAATGTGTGTTGAAACAATTTTTAATTTAAGAATAACCTGCATACACAATTCCTCATTTTAATAAATTAAAGAAAAATCTTTTTAACATTTCAAACAATTCATTCATACTTACAAAAGAAATTTACGGTAGAAATCCTCCCAACCACCTTAATAAATTAATATAAAAGATTTCAGTTCAAGAGAAAAGGAAGTTTAAATTCAATAACTTGAACTTCTGGTCAGACTTTTTAATTAAAAAAAAAATTCAAAACATACAAATAACATATCTACAATCAATTGCTAACACAATCTAACTGAAATCTTACAGATTAATGTATACAATACCCTCCTTTATTTATTTATATCAAAACAAATGTGCATCATCATTTTCAATAAACTTTAGAAACTCAATAAAAATCTATTATAATACAGGCATGAAAAGAGGTCATACAATGACCATGCCTAAATGACTACAGTCAACAAGATATAGTTTGAAGAATCTGAAATATGAATTATATAAAATAGGACATCAATATTAGTATGCATGATATTAAATGCTCACAAAGTGCTAAAAAATATATAAAGAATAAAAAATCTGTTCACCTACAAATTCCATCATTTATTTATATTTTAAAAAATTGAATCCTAAGTCAGTAGCATATTTTTTAAAAATACAATAGCTGTTATAAAACCACACAACAAACAATAAACATACTTGTTTTACCTTTAAGTCATTATAAACGATGTATGGCATGAAATTATTTCATGCATACATGAACCTCTTTCTAAAAGAATTTTTTTCACATGAAACCTAGTGATGAAAATATACATATAAAAAGGACAGAGTTATTCCTTCATCTATATATATATAAGCAAATTACCACTGACTGACTCATCACGATATCTCTAAGACTATACAACCGATTGACTTGAATTTGGAACAGTTACTCATTTTGCGAAGTAGACTCTCACTAAGAACAGATTTTATGGAATTCTTATCCAAAATGTAATTTTCATCCCTTAAATCTTTTCTTATCCATCGGTGAAGTCATTTTTGGTGACTTTATCGCCAAAAATGACATGACCGACGCCAAATGGAATATACTTTTTTATATGTATACTGTGTATTGCTACCAATTAAGTTTACTTGGCGAGATTTGCGTGTGCGAAATGGAAAAATACCAAATAATTTAATATTGAAGCGCTGATGGAGGATTGGCAAGATTTTGACGTAGAACCACTTTTTACGAAATTTCGTGCATGTCGAAAATAGGAAACGTACATATTTAGCGATAGAAATAAATGAGTTTGGAATCCCACGGTTGGTGAAAGTGCAATTTAGCTCCGAAACTTAGCGGGATTTTGAAAAATACTAAAATGGTGATTTCTTACAGAGTAGAGCACACGCAAGACAATCCGCTGAGTAGGATGCATTGTAGGTTTATTATATATAATGTAAACGTTGAGCCCCAAAATTCCTACATTTAGAGATTTATCACCAAATATCTTCCACCACCAAGTCAAAGTATTTCAATGACCTTGCATTGTGAATTTTAAAAAGCTATACTACGGTAACCCCAGCTGATTTCCTTTCGCTTTGCTGAGCAAACGATAATTTTTTATTGTTGTGGAACTTAGACGTAAGTCTTAAATTTATGAGAAAAGTATTTTATTATTAAAAATGATTGATAAATTACATTTCTAAATCTTAACGCAATCTTACGAAGATATTGAAATTGGCTTTTAACAAATGAATAATAAGCGTATGTTATTCATGTCATTGATAAAAAAAAATAGGTAGTTGTCAAAATATTTATTTTGATATACTCATTAACTGTAACCTAATGTAAATATTATGCAAAAGTTTTGATTCTGTATTTTGGCAATTTTTAGTTTTTGGTTTCTAGGAAATAAACATTTTTGATTTTTTAAAATGGCTGGATATTTTATCGTTTTCAGAATACATAATTATTTTAATGCTATGATTTTTTTAAGAGCTATTCTGTCTATTCAATTGCAGTTCCAGATATGCTGCTAGCGTAAGAGTTATCCCTTTGCAAAAAGGTTAGCGTAATATGGGTGACTTTTTGCTAAAAATTTTGATATTTTATTTTTTTGGTATTTTTTGTTGAATTTTTAAATAATTTGATTTTAAAAAATTAATTTTGGTTATATTTTTTAACTTGAAAAGTATTTCATTGTAGGTTAATACAAATTGATATTTCATATTTACTTTTCAGTAATAGTTCTTAATAATTAACATTGAATATATTTGGATAGATGGAATACCTACTCCTTTCAAAGTTTTTAAAATTCTTGGCGTTGGAGCATGTTTATTTTCTTTTCTGTCTTTGCTGGTGTTCGGTGACATATCGATGGCATATAAAATTAGAAATATTATTGTTTCTCACGTGTTTAACAATTGGGATCGGTTTAAATGCTACATCCACCAGGCATACTGCCTCATATTCTTTATCTAAAGATTGGTACACCAATAATGTTGTTGCGTAATTTAAATCCTCCTAAATTATGTAACGGCACCAGACTCAAAGTGAAAACTCTAAGAAAAAACGTAATAGAAGTGACTATTTTTACAGGAAAGTATGAGGGTGAAAAAGTATTCATTCCAAGAATACCACCAATTCCATCAGATTATCATTTTGAATTTAAGCATTTGCAATTTCCAGTTAGAGTTTGTTTTGCAATGACTATCAATAAAGCACAAGGGCAGAGTTTAAAATTAGCTGGTGTAGATTTACAAAGTGACTGTTTTTCACATGGTCAATTTTATGTGGCATGTTCAAGAATTAGTTCACGTGAAAATCTAATCATCCTTCCATGATAAAAATGAACAAAGAATGTTGTCTACAGTAAAGTTTTGGAAATGTAGACATATTACTTCATATTTTTCTTATATTTAACTATTTCTAAAATTAGAATAAGATAAAATAATAATGAATGTACTAATTAAGATAAATAAATTGATATAATAAAAAATAAAAAATGTACTTGTCATTCTCAAAAATTGCCCTGCATACAAAATAAAGATAACAGAAATGTAATACACAAAAAAAAATTGATTCAATAGGTTTAAAAAATAATAAAATATATATAAAATGTATTTTTATTTTTATGTTGGCAATATTTACATGGTCCCACCATGTAGAATAATGGGAACGCATCGCACTACACAGTATTTCATGGATGGTGCGGAATTCTGTTCAACGACAGATTTACTTACTAAATTACATTTTCATTGATAAACTATTAACAATTAAATACTTTTCTCATATATTTGAAAGTCGTGAATAACCATTATTATAGACAATCGAGTTCTTAAAATTTTAAATTCAGATTATAATTATCGTTTAAAAATTGAAAATTTTCTTGATATTTTACATATAGGTTCCAAAATATATTATCGTCTGCCAAGCGGAGCGGGTGGGTATCAGCTAGTTCAACACATAAAAACAATTCAATGAAAGCAGCAGAAGCTCTCAGATAAGCTATTCAATTCATAAATTGTTTTTGTCAGTAAATACATGTCACAGAAAAAATTATTTATATTTATGAAATTAATATAAAATTTAATAAGTCATAGTTTCTCTTAAATTATGTATTTTTCTATTAAAAAAAAAAAGCTTGTTAATTTTAAAACAATAAAAAAAAGATATCAAACTCTTACAAAAAAATTAACTTACATGTAAAACTAGAAAATTATATTAATATTAAAGTTTACAAACTTTAATGGCATCTCGTCTCTTCTGTTCTGCTTGAGTATGAGCTTCACGCCTTCGTTCTTTGTAACTCAGAGTTGATTTCTGATCACTGTCTTCATCATCTATATTTTTTTAAAAAATTCCTTATTGTTATTTAAATTCAAATAAGCCCTCATAAATATTTTTTTTTTTTCATTCTCTTTACATAGCATTCAAAAATATAAAAACATTAAAATTTTTATCTTAAATGGCCATTAAGTACCATCAATTTATATTTATATCTCTATTTTAGATTTTGATAACACAAAAGCACATTTTCCTGAACTCATTTATTCTTAATAGATATTTTATTAAAATACAAAAAAATAAAAGAACATAAACCATACTTCACATAAATTCTTTTCCTATGTTTCACAAATTTCCTTACATCATAAAAACCTATATTAAACATTTATTTTTGTCAGCACTCCTTTTAATCTCATTATGCCAATATTTCATATTATATATGTACTGGAATTTGGAATTAACCTTATTCCAATATTTCATATTAAATATAAAAATAAACATAAAAGCTAAGCTAATAAAATATTATTCTAATAATATTCAAATTCATCCTCTCACAAAGAAACACACATATGTGGTCTGAAAAGTTTCCTACCTTAACATAAAGATGACAACACTCGTCAATAAAAACTACGGAATGAGGTTGCACATCTTTTGCCAAGTACTCGCCAAAATTTCAGCCATTTTAGATGTACAGTTGTTGTTTGACAATCATTTGAGCAAGTCAATGTGAGTGTTTTTGTGACAAAGGAAAAAAAAATCAAGTATTGAGCTGTCAAAAATTATTTGTTTTTGAAAGGCAATATACCTACACGAATCAAGGATAAGTTGGTCACTGTGCACAGGGACTCTGCACCATTATTTAACCCTGTGAAATTTTGGACAGCTGAATTTAAACATGGCCTAAACAGTTTGGGAGATGAACAATCAGGATGACCAAAAACTGCAACCACTGACAATAACATCTAACATCGCTGGAGTTCACCAAATGGAGCTAGACAACCACTGAATTAAAGTGAGAGAGATAGGAGAAGCTACAAATATTTCCGAAGAACGTGTTTGTGACATATTGAAAAACGATTTAGACATGAGAAAGCTATCCGTGCATTGGGTTGCTCACATTAGACCAAAAAAGTGTTCAGGAAAACATTTCCAATGCTCTGTTGGTGTAGTTTAGGCACAATAAATCAAAGTTTGGCACTGATTAATTACTGTAGATTAAACTTGAATACACAACTATATAACTAAAACAAAAATAATGTCAAAACAGTGGACTGTTATAGGGAAATCAGCACCAAAAAAAGCAAAAACTGTTTTTCGTCTGAGAAAGTGATGGTGACTGTTTTTTGGGATAGTCATGAAGTTATCTTAATCAATTATCTTGAAAAAGGAAAAACCTTTACAGGAGCATATTATGCATCATTACTTGAGAAGCTGAAGGCAAAAATAACAGAACATTAGCAGGGGGGGGGAATTCTGTTTCACCAAGACAATGAGCAGTCTCAGCACCTCAGCGGTTGTCATAGCAAAAATCCACAAATTACAATTTGAACTGCTTGACCACTCTTCTTACTCAACAGATATAGCCTCAAGTAACTTCTTTTTGTTCCCTGATCTAAAAAGTGTGCTTGGAGGACACAGATTTTCGTTAAATGAGGAGTCCATCACCTTCGTAAATAATAATTTTGCAGAGAAAGATGCCGAGTACTATTTAGATGGGCTGAAGAAATGGGAAAAGTATGTAGACTTACAAGAAGACTGTAGAAAAATAAAAATAAGCTTAAAGAAAGAATATTTTGTATCTTTGTTAAGTCAAAAACTTTTCACAATACATAATGACCAAAAGCTGCTAATATAAATTAATTATATAACAGAAACTACCATTGTTTACATAATTATTAAATCATTTATTTCAGTTAAACAATGGGGGAGAAGAAAAAAAGAAAATTAAGTACATGTACCTGTATTGTGAGCTGAAGAAGAAGTTAAAAGATCTATGGATCCTGTTGAAGATGTTCTAGAAAATGAAAAACTCAGACTGGGTGCTGGTGGACTTGGTAAGCTAAGTTTATCATTTTCAGGTCCTAAAATATACATAAACATGAAATTATTAATGTGAAAATAAATGCAAGCACATTTTAAAAACATTAATAATACAAGATTACCAGGTTTTTTTAATGCACAAAATTTGCTTTCCAGTCCCTACATTGCCAAAGAATTTTTAAAACACAAACAAGGAATTAAAAAAAACTATACTTTTAAGAATATACTTTTACCAACTTTTTTTTTATATACACTTAAACTGATACATATGATTATCCCTCACAACATTTTTAGTAACTCTATTTAAATTAAAGACAGAATTAGTGTTATGCACATTTATTTCAGCTTAGTCCTAATGAAAAAGAATACATTAATACAAAATTGGTGAAATGAAGAAAATTTAAATATTTCCTCAATAAATACTAAGAGAAAAAGTTGTAAAAGTTTTAAGCAAACCTTCTATTTATTTTTAGCAACATAATTAAGAAGTATCTTACCAAAATACATTTTTAATACCTCATTATACGGACTAAATAAAAAGATTTTTTACATTTCATCTATTCTTTACCTGATGATTGGCTTATTTCACTACATTGGCATTATATTATACTTCACTTTGTAACACATTTAACAATCATATACAAGATGTCTGACTCCAATATATAAATGACTTTTGCCTTCACTTTTTACAGTTGGATATTCAGTTAAGACATTTCAGTTCATTACATATACAATAGAAAAAAATATTAAGACTTAAATTAAAAAGTTATGAAATAAATTGGAAATTTACAACTATTACTTTCTTTCATGTGACATGTTAAATACTCTAATCAATTCCCTATTTACATTCATTTTAACTTTTCAGGAAATTACAACTTTTTTTTTATAGATTTTGAACTTACAACAATTTGATTAGTGCAGCACCTAAAGGGAGGAATCTCAATTAATCCCTATCCAAATACTTCATACTTATATGATTAATAACTAGTAAGAAACCATTATGAGAATAACAAATGAGTTTTAGTAAAAATTAAAATATTGATGCAAAAATGTCTATTTTTTGTGAGTTTTAAACAATTCTTTGCAGAAGCTTAGCAACAAACAGCATTCATTCTCTTTAGAACACAATTACTCAACAAATCTTACTTTTGTTCATTGATTACTATACACTCAAACCTGTTTTTGTGTGGTGGATAGGGATTGCATAAAAAAAATCGCACAAAACTTCAAGAGTAACTATAAAAAAATAGCTTTCGCAACAGAATTAAAAAGTATTTTTTTTAATGCAGTGAATAGGGACCGTCTAAAAAAAGTCTCACGTAGAAAATAATTTAAAACCTTACGAAATAACAAGGAATTGCTTTTTTGCATTAAATCAAGACACAAGGCTTAGAAGTTACTTGGAATCTCACCAAATCTTTTAGAATCTGATTTAGAAAATACACATGCAAACATTTTTAAATATTTTATTTACATAAGTACTTATTTTACACATACAAAACTTTTCTAATACAAAATCATTATCCTTCAAAGTCAGACAATACACGAACTTTGTGGTAAACTAATTCAAAATCGCTTTCATCACATGAAACGAGATCATTTTCACTGAAAGTATTAAACCCACCTCCGCCAATGCAGTGTGCTAGTATGACGATTTCTGTTGCTAACATTGATGTGTTTTTAGTAGCACTTCTATTAATGACACAATCCAGTCAGGCTGCTTTCCAGCATGCAATTAATGTGAGTGATTTTATTTCAGTAATTGCTGCAGCAGTGTAACTTATACAATCCAATATCAAAAACTTTTTCCAAACTTCAGTCAAGGTTACAATATGTAATGTGATGAAACACATATCAAAAATCGAAAAAATTAAATGCCGATCAAACCTATCAGTTTTTTTTAATTGATAACTTCGTCAATTATGTTCCAATTTGATTGAATTTTTCATACATTGCATTAAAAAATTGCACAAGTTTAGTTTTTATTAACCTTGCACTAGAAGCAACACAAGGGCTATTGGTGGCTAACCTCGTAATTTTGAACCTTGGTCAAGTGACGAGGACAATACCTGAGCTGGCACCCCCCCTCTCCTAAAAAAATCACCCAAAAAAAACGCACAAAAACAGGTTTTAGTGTACTATGCTATTGGTTCAAATTTATTATGAAAAATATAACATAGTTGCAATTAGGCTTAATAATACTAACCAGGATCATACTTGGTATCTGCAAAATTTAGCTCTGCCATAATTCATTTCTTTACACAGCTAAACTCTGCAAATAAAATAAATTATAAAAAACTTTTTTTTAAATATAGATTACATAAATTCCAAAATATTTAAGTAATACAAATTGTATACCATACTTTAACATGTTATTTTCATAAGTTTAAGAAAAATTTAATATGAAAATGATAAAGTTTAAAATATTTATTGGTTACAAGTAGGTTGCCCACCCAAAAACTTTCACATATTACAGAGATATACTATTTAGTAATTATTTTTCACATTCTTTTGAACATGCAAAAGAGAGAAAAAATTAATAATTATGATTTAATTAATTACAATTCATCTATAAAGTAGATATTGGGTAAGAGTATAAACCAATTACTTGGATAAATTTGTTTTTCCCTGATATTGTCAATAAAAAAAAACTATTTTAACAAAAAATTAAGTGGAAAAATCATATAATGAATAATTATATTTATTACAAAATCTTCAAACACAATGTAATGATATCCCCTAAATATTAAAAGATTCCTCTTTACTTGTAAATAATTAAGTCATCTAACTGTTTTTATAAAAGGTAAACTAAATAATTAATATATTATAGAGATCATTTTGAATGTTTAATCACTACTTTTACTATAACTGGATAAATGAATAAGTTTCATTTACATCGAAGGATGTTTACTTAAAAGATTTTTGATAGCTCTAACTTTAAAAGGAGACAGAGAGAAACTTCTATAACTATAAATGCAACAAAATGCATTGTACTAATATATTTTAACTTTTGAATTTATTATTATTGTTAAATATATTACACTTTATTTTACATTTTTAATTTATATTTTAATTTTTAGCTCTTCATATTTATTTTTCCACTCATATTAAATTTATGTTAATGCATTTGAATAACAAGAACGAAAAAGAAAAAAATAATAAACCCATATACATATAAATGAGGAGGAATTAATATAAATAAAAAGTAAGGGTGAAATATAAATCACACTTACAAATAATAAGTTATTTTTTTAACAAAAAAAATTTATATAAAAATGTAGTTTTACATAATAGAAGGTTCGTAAAAAAATAACAAAAAAATTTCAGATATGAAAGATTTTTCCTTTCAACATTAGTTTGAATCTTTTTTTAATACAATTCCTTTATTGAAAAAATAACATACACACCTCAAAAATAATATTATTTGTATTAATTTCATTAAATTATTATCTACAACAACTCTTATTTAATAATAAGTTTGCAAAAAAAAAAAAAATTTCAGAAATCTAAGCAGGTCGCAAATTTCTTGTTTTACATTACATAATGAATCCCTTTCTGGGTATTAACAATTGCAAAACATCCAACACTAATTTAAGAATAAAACTCTGTAGGCAAAGTTTTGTGATAAAATTTTTCAAAACATTCAAATAAACAATGCTCATTTTGGAAATTGGTGACAAAGCAATTGTTATTTTCATAGAAAGTATTACCTCCAGCCATTACTATGAAATCGCTAGTTTTCAGTTGATAAACAATGTTTCCATAGTGTCTACTTGTAATGGAATTACATAAAACATTAATAAAGCCTGGTTACTTTATCAAAAGGTCTAATATAAGCTTATGAGAATTTCATTATCTGTAAACATATATTACATTCACATTAAAGCTAAAATATAAAGTTATAATTATTATGTAGAAAAGAATAAATAATCCAATATTATATCAATTTACTTTATATGAATAGAAAATTTACTGATATTCAAATTTATACAAGGTTACACAATAGATCTTAAGATTCAAAACCAAGTTTGAAAGATAAGGACAACATCCAAGTTAACAACCCACTCTGAATCTCCATATATGTACAAATTGTAATCATAAATAATTTATTCAAATTTAAGACTGGATAAATTGAATTTAGAAATGTCTATTTTAATTTTATTCTAATTTAAGAAAAATATTATTGATAATTCTATCTGGACAGTGATGTTGAAAAATTGACTTTTTTATGTTCACACTTTTCTGCAAACAGTGTTTTGTACCAATATTAAATGCTACTTAAATGTACAAAAGAGACTGGTTATTAAGTTTAATAGTTTCTCTTATTTCAGCAACCCAGAGATATTCCAAAAAAGATATAAACCACTGAGGATATTAAATATTTCAAATTTTTTATCTTACTTTTTATATTTTTCATACAAGTTCCGAGTTCAATTTAAAATGCAGGAGACTTATATTTATTCCATGCATCAGTTTCTGGTGGAATCAAGATTCACACCCAAAATGACTTCCTAGAGTCTATATTTAAGTATTTAATGGAGCATTTCAGCCACAGTTATTTCGTGTCCCTTAAAATAATGTAAAAATGCAATTGTTTAATAAGATGACTTACCAAGAGTTACCCAAATTAATCTCTGCCAAAGATATAACTATGAATATACATGCATGCTAAAAAAAATACTGTATAAACTAGTAAGATAAACCAAAAAAAAAAAAAAAAAACCTCTTTCTATTTAACGAAGAAATAAGCAATCAAAATCTTAAAAAGAGTGCAATATGAAGAACTCATACTCAGTAATAAAAGTTATTAAATATATAATGAGAAACATAAAACACTTTTTTGCTTGCATTTAAATAACTTACACTTAAATGTATTGAATATTGCAGAGAAAAAGTATACACTACTCACAGAATCTCACAAATAAACTTTTAATCTAATATCATTGTTACATAAACACCAAAAAAATAAGATTCATTTCAGGAAAGTCACATTTTTAATAAGAAACTGCTCCTTTTAAAACATAAATAAATAATTCACTAAAATTTAAAAAGATATGTACCATACACTTCAGCATATAACAAGTTCTTTTAATAGGAAAATAAGATCGGAATTTATAGATATGCGTTATAAGTCGGTTAAAAAAAGTGATACATATAAAATAAGGAACAGATCATCATAAGAAATTAGATTTCAACTGGTATCTACATGCTGTTTATTTAAAAGACCATTCATTTTGCTCCTTTCTCAAAATACCTTAAAAACTTTATTATCAAATAACATGAAAAATTCATCTCATTCATCTTCCATTATATCTTCAGGCACATCATCTCAAATTCAACCCATGCTTTTATTATCCACTCACACACTATTTCAGGAGTGGTATGACACATTTCTAATCCTTTTATAAATGTTTTTTCATCTTCTAACATCCATATATCCCACTGTAATTTTAAATTTCCTTTGAATGGTTGATTGATACACACATTTAAGGGTTGAATTAATCACGATAATTTACCAGAAAAAACTGCCATAATGGTGTTACACACTTTCCAACAATATCTTTGAGTCATCCATTAGATAGGATCTGAAGATGTCACAAACTAAAAGATTTTCTGGATACTTCAAGGCAGCACAAGACTGATTTTGACAAATGTTTGTTATCCACAATTTTACATCATTTTAGCCCATTCATTCTTTCTCGTGAACATGAATGAAAACAACATTTGGCAAATTACATTTTGGCATCATCTTTCTTTTTTAACCCTATGATGGTTAGGCAAATCAACAGTTTTCACTCTCCTATGACGTGCAGCACAATGATCAAACGGTCGCTGAAAGTGGCAGCAGTTTCCACCCAGTGGCCATCAAAAATGTCATTCTTTTCTGACGGTGATATGGATAGCTCGCTCACTTTTAAATGATAGTTTTTAAAGAATTATTTGCAGTATATTAATGCAATGCAATACACCAATTGCAACTAGCACTTTTAAGCAACTCAGTAAATTATAAGTATTACAAATTTTAGTTTCTAAAATATGGAATTTTTTTCCAATTATTTGCGATATATTAATGCAATATTTACAACAATTGTAACTCGCACTTTTAAACAATGCAGTAAATGTTAAATATCATAAATAATAGTTTGTAAAATATTAAAATAAAATATCTAAATAAACACACACAATTTTAAGCTTTATAAAGCTTTTTTTAATTGCTTTATTTATCTAAAATTCTTTCTGTGTATGATACATATTAAAACATGGAATTGCATATAATGAAGCATTAGTCTTTGCAATAAATGAGCTATTTTTCAGTAACAAACTCTTGCAAAATTACAAAAGAAAAATAACTAGATTAACAACTGGATTGACATTTTTCCTTATTATATATAAAAAATTTTACCATACCCATACTGCCATTTGTACACTATCAAATTAACTAAATTTTTCAGGTAAATATCGTTTGTAACATGAATAATGCAGGATAATATACACCGACAAACTCTGTTCATCAGCATCCATTGGGAAAGTTTAGTTTTCAGTTTTAATTTTTATTAATGTCGCATTAGAAGCAACACGAGGGCTATTGGCGACGGAACTCGTAATTTTGAACCACGGTCAAGTGACGAGGACGACACCTGAGCTGGCAACCCCCTCTCCTAACATCCACACCATGCCAATGGGAGGACTTTGGGCCCCGAACAGATTTAACGTGCATCAGCCCCGGCTACACGGCGGGTCTTTGGCGGTCAAGGATCGAACCCACGACTGCACGAAAAACGCCGGTCGTGAGTCCATGCCCTTGACCACTAGACTACTGCGGCCCATCCATTGGGAAAAAGTTTTGCTGCCCAAGCAGGGTTCGGATGCAACCATTTAGGTCAAAAAATTTTGGATGAGCTGAACTCGTCAGTGCCCATTATGATGCACTGTTTGAATGATGAGCTGGGCTTGTTCCTAACTACTAAAGGGTTAAAAATAACAATGGGTTTTAATTTTGCTCTGTTCAATGAGCAGGAAAGTCCGACAATGAAGTTAAGATTTTTCATGACCTATTATTCTTATGAGAATCATTTTTGCTCCTTTCACATCATATAATTTTTACAACATATTAACTATTGTGATTTTGTTCTTCTTTCTTGTGCAAGACTAACATTTTCTTTTGCAAATTGAAGGACTTGGTGCTTTTGAAAACAGGACTGTGTTCATTTCATTAGTTAGAATGCATATTTATTATAAAAAGGAACACTAGATCAACTGTATTTCAACTGAATCAAATGCAATTTAATAAAGCCTTCGATTTTCACTTCAAAATCAAGGCTTCAAATGACTAGAGAAAAAAAAAATATCTGCTCCCCAATTCTGCGAATTCAATAGGGTTGGATGTGATTGTTCGTACCCAAAAGTGTGTAGCCTTTTTCTCGAAAATGTACAAAACATTCTTGCTCCCATCTGTGTTGAAAATAACCCACCCACCCTTTTTGCAGAATTATTTACTCCCTCAAGCATTTCCCAATGCACATATTTTGTTCCCCTTATCACTAATCAATTCAGTATACCATTGTTTGAAAACCTGAGAAAATGCTTCAAATAAATGACTTCACAAGATAAGAGAATCCCACATGTACATTTCCAGTTTCTTCCTAAAGGAAAAGGATTCCCATTACATAGAGATATACCTAAATTAATGTAGTTTGAAAAAAATGTAGATTAAATGTAGTAATTAAAAAATGCAGTTTGAAATTACAGACATCCTGTCTATGCAAGAATATACATTAAATCCTAATGCTCAATATAATGATATGTTATAAAAATATAAATAAATCATAATTATTTAAGAATTCAGTAAATTCTTGAAGCTATATATGTACACATGAAAAATGTCCATGTAACATGGGCATAACCTAGACAATTTTCACTTTCAAATTCTTAATGATTTATTTTTGGCAAAAGATTCGCATAATTTAGTCTAATCATAAATGTATCACACACTCAAATCAGTAATTAGAAATTGACATTATCTATTTGACCTAGATCACTAATGTGATACAATATAAAAAAAAATAAAAACTATCAATTTATCAATGAGAAAGAAAATTCAAAAAGATATTCCAACAAAAATACTTCATAGTCAATTTGGAGTATACATTGGATGAAATACAGTATATGTACTTTTAAACTCCATACAATAAATTCGAAAAGTAATTTTTGTAAGGCAAAATAACTTTGAATTTACATAAGTATTAATAAAAAAAAAAAGATACATAATTAAAATTATTAAAATGACACTAAAGTTCATTTTTTATCATACATATTATGAATAAATATATAACTACTTTTCTATGTATGTGCAAACAGAGCATAACATTTCCATACATAAATTATTTTTAAAAAGCTGAAATATTTCAAGATATTTTTGGGATAACTCAAGAAAATATTTTCTAATACATTTTTTATTTACCTATTTTTAAATTTTATTCTGATTAATATATTGTTTATTACTGTTCCACTTAGAAGCAACAGAAGGGCTATTGGTGACAGATTTTGTTACTTTTTAACCTTGATCAAGTGACACTCCTTCTCCAAACTTCCAAACCATACCAGGGCTTGGTGCCTCGACAAATTTAACATGCATCGCCTCTGCTATTCTGTGGGTCAAAACAAAAGATTTTATACTGAAGTATATTATATCACTGCTATATTAATAGCACTTCTTTCTGAAAAAATTTACCAAGTTAATTTCTTCCTATACCATATAACAATTATATTTTCCATTCTTCATATGCCATTTTGTATAAACATTCCTTTTCAGAAAAGTCATTTCTTTTATTATTGGTAAACATTTAAATGTTTTATAACATTTATTTATATATGAGCACTTTTTTTTATATTTTTAAGAGAACACCCTACTATTTTGTTTATTTAAAACTTGTTTTAACTTTGCAAGAAATCACATGGCTTCAAATTGTATTCCTTTCTGTTATTTTAGCTTGGTAAAGATATATCACTGAAATATCTAAGTTAATCATTTGAAAAAAATAAATTATTAAGATGAAAGAATAATTAAGAGAATTACCAATTACTTAATTATCAATTATACAGTTAAATTTTCAAAGTTTAATTTTCTATAGAAATTTATAATTTCCATCCACTAATTATTTGCACAAATCAGAAACAAGTTTTTTCTCTTCATATCAATCATATCCCAAAACTTAAATTCTTAAAAAATATAATTTTCATCCATACATGTGGATCAGAGAGATTATATACAAAAATTTTACTTCTATAAAAATATATTAGTATCGTTGAATATCTAAGAGTGACAATGGGTAAAATAATACACTACTATTCAATAAAAAAAAAAAAACTTGAAAATATCAGTTAAAGGCTCAGTTCACACCCAAAAAAATAATTATTCTGCAAAAATTATTTAAGTTCAAATAAGGAACATGTGATTCCAGATTTCAATCATAAATCTGGACAAGGATAACCCTCCTCAAAATCCACCCAGAATGAATGCTACATGTACACAGATATGTTGTTATAACTTTAATATTTAAAAATATTCCATTCAACATACTTTGAAATTCATTGTGAATGGCAATCCATTTCTTAGCTATTCACTTACTCACTACAGTAACATATAACATTTTAACAATATAAAACATAAAATATACTAATTATGCACAATCCATTCAGTCCCGTAGTTATATTTTCTACGGGTTTTTTTTTTTTTTCATTCTTTCAAGCAATGAATGGGAAATACCATTACCACAAAAAAAATAAAACCTAAAACTATGTTTGCGGAAAATGCTAAGATTTAAATAAACAGTGATGCATACTTAGAATAAAAATCTTACAAAAAGGCTCACCACACCTTGCATGACACGATTTCGAATTCAATCTCATGTGAAGCAAAAATTACTTTTGTTGCATTCTCCCTCTTCATTTTTTTCTTCCGATCTTTTTTTTTTTGTTGTTGTTGTTTCTTTTTGATAACGAGAAAAAAACTGGATTAAAATATCGAACAATATTTATCTGCGGTCTAAATGAACATGTTTTCAAACTAAATTACATGAGAGAAAATAATCATAATTCTAAAAACTTACATTATGATGTGTATCACATCAATAAATAACAGGGTAAACCTTGAAATTGTAATATTCACTCTACAAGACAATAAAATCTTACAGTTTAAAAACAACAGTGCATGAAAAACAACACTTGAAGATAATTTTATATTCCCCAATGTATTAATATATCATCAGATCTTATATAACTTTAAAAAAAATGCATCCATTATCCTATTACCTGAGATCTTTTAAATTCCACATATGCGCAATCAATCGCACACAACACAAACGCAAACAAATTTCGATAAGGATGAGGAAGTTGAATATTTTGATGCCAGATTGAAATTCATTGATGAAATTAATATTGAAATATTTATATATTGTGCTGTCGAATTAACTTTTTTAATTTTACTATCAGTTTAATTACGCTTATAAGCCCAAGTACTTTTTATTTTGAAATATCTATGAAATTTATGATATTCTCACAAAAATACAGTTAAAAAAAATTCTTATCATTTCAGAGATGGTCACAGATTTTACATTTCAATCATGTGATTACAATGACGGCAACCGTTCGCAATCTGTGATAACGAAAATAGTTATGGTTCTGATTATTGTTATATGAAATTTGAAGTGTGCCGGCTTTAAATTTTGTTAGTTCCTGATATATTTAATATTGTAGTGCGTAATACGGCATTGAAAAGGCTCGTTATCGGTGTAATGTACTTGCGGTAATTTGATTACAATTTGTTTTTGTCTAAGTAACATTTTATTTTCATCAAAAGAAAATTTTATGTTTTGGGGCATCAATAAAATGCGGAATTTAATAACTATTGCGCTTTTTTCGCTTCTTATTAACCGTTTCCTTTTATGCAATATTCTATAGAATGTTTTATTGTAATTGAATTCCTTCAATTCGAAGGTAAAAGGATATGATTTCTTATTAATTCATCAAAAGTCTTAAACATTTATTGTTTTAATTTTTTCTTAAATGTTTTGAAATATTGAATGAATTGATCCTGTAAAATATCGATTAAAATGCTTTTATAATCCTTGAATGCATAGATAAATCATTTTCTGTAAAGAAAATTTTCTTTCTTTCGATCAGTTTGCTTAAAAATTATAATTGGATGTAATGTTATCCAAATAATCCATCTTGTAATAGCTATCAACTTATTACTGTATGTTTCTGTTACTTAACTGAGCTCCTCATTCCACGTATGGCATGAATTTGTTTTTACTGTTGTATGAAATTAAATATATATTTTATTGAAAGAAAGGATTATAAATGCTTCAATACTGTAACTTAAATATTTACACTTTTGAATAATTTTTAATTTACAAATTTATTAAAGAAAATGTATGTGGAAATTCATATAAATGCTATAATTGTTTTAGAAAGTAGAAATCATTACTTATAAATTACAAAGCAAATAAGGCATTTCATTTTTAAGAAGCGACACATATTGTTCCTTAAAATATTATTAGTATTTCAATAATTTTACTTTGTTATAAGTTACTGCTGTGAAAACTTTACTTGTGGTTACACTAGCCCAGAATTAATACTTTATTGAAAACAATATTTATCTTAAGCATTTTATTACCTTAAAAAATTTACAATTTTTTTAAATTTAATCCTGATTTGAACCAACGATTGGCCATGATTGCTCAATAGGTATGATCTAATATTTGCAGCTGGATTTTTGGGGGTTGAGTTGTAGGTTAGAGGCCTGATTTTATTAATAGCACATTATAGAGTGGTGTTAATGCACATTAATTCTGTTAGTTTTTGAAAGATCTCATATTAACATGATGTGGAAGTCTAGAAATCAAGGTGCCTGCTCATGTGTAATCGTATCACTGACTGTGGCTCAAAATTCTGAGGTCCATTGGCAATAGCCCTTCATGTTACTTCATAGTGTAGGGTTAAAAAATAATCGATTGATTGAATCTTCGGTCATTTTCTAGCCCAGTTAGATTATTAACTGTTTTGCTGAGCATGTATCAATTGCATTTGAATGCTTAAACTTAAGTGCGAGTTGGATATTTAAAATAGGTTACCTAACTATCAATATGTATCACATGACATCAAAAATCACAGATACACAGCAATATACCAAAACGAAACTAATCTTAATAATAATTACAAAATGTAACACTATTAAAAAAGAATTTTGGGATTCTAGTAATTTATGAGACAAATTTTTGATTGAAATAATATTTATACTGGAAAAAAGACTAAACTTTTTATATATCAGTTTCTCTGAAGGAGAATAAACTTCTTTACAGCATCAAGGAAAATGAAAAATAAATCATTTGGATTACTATATTTATGTACATTCAGCATCATAACTTCTTCAAGTACAAACATAACTATCGAATATTGCTTGATATAACTTCTGATGAAATCTAGAAGTGTTTCCTATGTTGTGTCACTTACTGCATGAAAAAAAAATTCCTTTCAACCTCCCTATCAACTCATTCAAACATCCATAATTTTTTTACCATGATAATTCTTTTGCTTCTCAAACTTGTTCTCATCAATTTCCATAATAATATCAGGTTCCCCTTGGTACACATTTCAGTGAGACATTAATCTTAATAGAAATAAAGTAACAGTTTATTTTCCATACCTACATATTCATCATCAAAATATGTAGTACACTTAACTTGCTCTCCTCAAATCAGCTATTCTTTCATATTGACCTTCTAATAAATGCTTGTTTATTCCATTCTTGCAATGCTCCCAAATAAATCCATCTTGTGATTCTTTCTTAACCAAATGTGTATCATTCTTGCAAGCTGAACACTTGACCTTTTCTGAGATTAAATCTTTATCTATGCACCACTGTAATTCTTGTCTTTTACACTTTTGCTCCAAATCACGTCAAATAAGTAAATACTTTTCTGACATATTCTGTAAAATAATTAAAGAAAGGAACATTCCAAATTACTTAACAATCACAAATGAAGGGGGGGGATTTTAATTCAATTTTTTTTTTAAAAAAAAATCATTTTATAATTATTTGCCATTTTTAAAAATTTTCTGCCTCTTTAAACTGATATAATCAAGAGCAGGTAACATTTATAGAAGTGTTTCAAGAAAAAAATTACAGGTTATCAGAAAATAAGTTCACATGAATGGAATTGTTATTAAAATCAAGAATATCTAGATTTGACATGCTCTTGATACTTCACTCCTTCCTATTTTAATAATCATGCATTTCTCAGTGCTTGTTATTAGATGGCAATATAGAATTATTTCATACTGTTTTTGTAACTTAATTTTCTTGGTAATTTGTATATATATATATATAATTTCAGGTTTCATGCAGTGTTGTATAAGTTTTTGTTAATGATCTTGGATAAATAGTTTTTTTTTATTATTATTATGGTCTTTTTAACGTTAAACTAGTTTTTATGGAACAATAATAAACATTGTGAGAGTGTAGAATAAGAAAAGTATACCCACAGTTATTGACATGAGTATGAGAATGCAGAAGTCTTATAAATAGGATGACTTATTTAGAATTTTTTTTCATCGACAGAAATTAATATGGATAGAAACCGCAGAGTGTATTGTGTGTATGAAATTTTTAGCATCTTAGGAAATCTTTAAAAGGGCTGTTAAGAAACCATTCACCACTGTATGGTTGGAAAACCTTGTGATTTTTTCACCAGGAAGGCAAAGGAACTGAAACAGAAAAAAAAAAAAAAGTTTCTCAGAAATGCATCAATACTTAATAAGGCAATTTTACAAGGTAGCTTATATATAGAATTCTAAAATTTAAGATGCTCCTTACAATCTTATTGCTAATCTTATAGCTACTGTGCATATGATGAATATAATAGTTGCTGAGTCTGCTAGGGAACTGCTATCAAAAGTGTCGTTTGTTCATTAACATAATCAGACAGAAAAAGGTGTATGGTAGAAGACCCCTTAATGATAAATTGAAACAAAGGAAAGTAGTGTGGGTTGCAGCTAGATGAGGCTACTTATAAGAATAAAGATGTTAAGTTGATATGCTATGTATTGTTCATAGATGGTTATGACATTGCAGTTGACCTTCTCTTTTGTAAAAATTATCATTGCTGGTGCTTGTTGGAATATAATGTGATTTGCTCATTCCAGATTCCATTCATTCTTATTTTCTGTTTAGGTGCATTTGTAATAAGATGTAATATTTTTGCATTTTATGAGTTGTCAATGGAAGCCACAATTTCTATATGTAAATTTTCTAACTATTTAAGGAGTGTGCCATAGTGTACTTGCATTCCCAGAGAACTGGACAGCTGGGAGCTTCAGTTCCTCTGTAATATTTCTTCATTACTTAAATAATTTTAAGAAATTAAACTTAGGAAAAGGTTTTTATGTCTAATTTGAGCCATCCAGTGTAAGAAATATGAAATTAACATCTAGTCAAATTAAAGAGTACACAGTAGAATTTCTAGTTTTCGACGCTTATCAATATCTGAAAACAAAGGACAACTAACACAGGCAACACTCACTTTGAGTATATAAAATTTTTATAACAATTTTTTGCCATAAGTAGAAATATCTCTACCTGACAGTCCAACATTTTTAATCCTTGTAATCTTGCATTCAACTTTATCAGCTCAACAATATATTGTTGATATCCAATAATGATTTATTACCTTTCATGATATGTCATCCTGATGTCATTTATCAACATGATATAAATCCCTATGTGGCTTCTGTGCTATTTAAACTCTTTAACTATAAAGATCACTAGAATTGTCGTCAATTTGAGATGTATTAGACATAGTAAGCTGCCCAATTCAGGCACTGTAAAATATAAAAAAAAATTTAATAATGATAGAGAAATACCCAAACAAATATATTACTGGCTGTGACATTAAGACTCTGTCATTGTTTACTAAACCATATAAAAGTATGCATCACTACCAGGAGAGGTTTCACCAATTTCTATTGGTAATATTTAACATGCATATGCTAGACCATTGATGATTTTATGACCTTGAATTAAAATTGCTTCATTATCTATATGATAACGACCCGTGTGGTGATCGGGGATGACAGAATAGTCTCACTGTAGCTCATGCATGTCGTAAAAGGCGACTAAAATGGGTACCCAGCGTCTGGGGGTATAGCCGGGCACCCTGCCCTTGGGGATTATATCAGGGGACCTCAGGGACTTGCCTTCTTCAGGTAAGTACGGGCATCATGATCCCAAGGCGCCTTAGTGATCTTTTTCTTTCTCCATGGGGTTTACTGTCTTTGGTAAACACGGGTGACGCACTCCCGGGATACCCTTGCGATCCTTCTCTATTTTCGACCCTCCTTCTTGTCAACAATTTTCACCTTTTTTTTCAACTTCACGTCTAGACCACAATTTAATCTTGTTTGGCGCAGCATAGCCATATCTGGCTCTTGCGCCAATAAATTTTACATTTACTCACACTCACTCATCTATATGATAGCTTTGCACATATGTAATTACACTGAATCGTATACACACTTTCTTCATGCGACTTCATTTTTATTTATTTATTTTTGCAAAAGTTTATTTCTTTAGGCTGATTATATGATTTGTTGGAATGCAAATTGACTTCTAACAGACCACAGATGTATACTGGGTTGAGACCTTTATTTTAAAATACTTTCTTATAATAGCAGTCTATTGCTTGCTTCATATCTGTTCCAAAATATACTTCCATTCAAGCTGTTACTTATATAAATTAGTTATAATTCATTATTTTTCTAAATAAATATTTCTTACTACTTTTAACATAAATTTTGTGCACGTAGTCAAAATTTTATAACTTTGAGAATAAATAACATTTTTCAAAAATTTGTTAGAATGTGTGATATTCATGATGCTTATTAGTTTTCTGAGAATATATAATTTTATGGTATAGTACTTCTATTTTGCTAAATTCATGATTATTAATTATGTTTATTATTTCATGAATTTAATAATCTTTTTAGGAGGTTATCTTAATCTCAATACTATAAAAACAAAATTAGGCTTGATTTTTTAATTAGTTTTCCCTTGCAAAAAGAGGAATTGTTAAGTATTTTTGTTATTTAAGTGTATGTCTAATTATGTGTGTAACTTAATTGATTTCTTTTTGTATTTTTCAGAATTCTCTAAAATAGACTTGTTAAAAATTCACAGGAAGTTTATAAATTTCTCAACATGTTTTTCAAATTGTGTGGAAGCTTTACTTGCTCAAAAAATGCATTGATTGCATTAAATATTATTTATATTGTAAGTAAACAATTTATAATGTTAAATTTTTTAAATATTTATACTTTGTTAAGTTAATGTTGAATTTCAAATTAATGATGATGCCAACCACAATAAATTTAATTATTCTGATTTTTTAACATTACATGTTTTTCAAAAATTATTATGCATCAGTATTTCTAAAATCTTAAATTTTACTGTGGGTGCTAAATTTTCATCATCTTAAGAAGTAAACTTTTTCTCTTGAATAAAGACTAGAAATAATGACTTGTTGAAAATACATACTATTTTTAAATCAACAAGCATTTTATAAAAAAAACTATATGTCTGTACAACTGTTTGATAGCTGCACTATTAAAAAAATTAAATTTGATATTTATCAGTCTCTTACCAAAAACTTTGTCTATTTTGACAACATTTTTATGAGAAAAGACATAAATAAATATTCATGTAAATTTGAGGAATTATTAGGAACTTATTTGATTGCATACTATCCCCTTTTTACTGAGAACCATATGTGCATTTTTAACTCAATAGATATGTTCCTTAAAAATTTTGTGCAAAAAGCGTTATGATTTGACATGTATAAAAGGGAATGCATTCCATGCTATACAAAAAGATAAAATAATGAATGTAATTTAATTAAAAAAAACTAAATAAAGATAGTAATGAAAACTCAACTATATAGAAGTTTTCAGACATGTGTATTTACTTTATGTCTGTAAAATCAATACATGTTTCAAGTAATAATTTAAATAAAATTAGGAATGCATACTTACTGCATCAAGAAGGAATAAAAACTTTAAATTAAAAATACTAGAAGTAATGTTGAAGGTTTTTTTATAAATTCGTAAGGACATCTGTTTTATATTGGGTTATTCGGAAAGTAATTTCGTTTTTTCCCGACAGAGGATTTAATTGTATTTTTTTGCACCCAACTTCACATTTAAGCCATATAATTTTTATATGCTTTGAGAGTTCATATAGCAAGGCTTGTGTGTGAAAAATTCCAATTAATTCTACGCAGTAGTTTTTGGTTGGTGCCCTTTTAAATATGGAGAGCGATTAGCAGCATTTTCGACATATCTTACTATTTTACTACAGAAAGGGTAAAAATGCTGTTCAAGCCAGAAAGAAATTGACCGATGTGTATGGAGAAGGTGTGTTGACAGTACGCCAGTGCCAGAACTGGTTCGCTAAATTTCGATCCGGCAATTTTGATGTCGAAGATGCACCACGTTCGGGAAGGCCGGTTGAAGCTGATAAAGGCATTAGTTGATGCGAACCGGCGAATAACAACACATGAGATCGGATTGAGGTTAAATTTATCAAATTCAACAGTTCATGACCACTTGAAAGGCCTGGGATTATCCTGGAAGCTCGATGTATGGGTCCCCCATGTTCTCACAGAGAGAAATCTGTGTCGCCGCATTGACGTCTGCAATTCAAATCTCAAACGTCACGAAAATGATCCGTTTTTGAAGCGCATCATCACTGGGGACGAAAAATGGGTTGTATACAAGAGGTCATGGAGCAAAAAAGATGAACCGGCTCAAACCATTTCCAAAG
>BMAW01127065.1:54076-100195 GCA_019974015.1 Nephila pilipes | reverse complement strand
AACACAACGATTAATTCGGAAGTCTACTGTCATCAGCTGGACAAACTGAATGATGCA
The DNA here is from genome assembly GCA_019974015.1 of Nephila pilipes. NCBI lineage: Eukaryota > Metazoa > Arthropoda > Arachnida > Araneae > Nephilidae > Nephila > Nephila pilipes. The sequence goes on along the minus strand of BMAW01127065.1, from coordinate 100,138 downwards.
CTTCAACAGAAAAGGTCAGAACTATTCAACAGGAAAGGTGTAGTGTTTCGCCAAGACAACGCGAGACCTCACACAAGTTTGGTCACTCGCCAACAGCTTTTACAGCTTGAATGGGATACAATACCACACCCACCATATTCTCCAGACCTGGCACCATCGGATTATTATTTGTTCCGGTCACTCCAAAATTTTTTAGACGGTAAAACCTTCATCTCAAATGAGGAGGTCAAAAACCACCTCGATCAGTTTTTTGCCAGCAAAAACCAAAAATTTTATGAGCGTGGAATTATGCTACTACCAGAAAGAGGGCAAAAGGTGTTGGACCAGAATGGCCAATATATAATTTAAAAAAGTATTTGTTTATTATACGAAAACTGTCTTTCATTTCCACAAAAAAAAAACGAAATTACTTTCCGAACAACCCAATAGTTAAGTATACTTAGAGAAAAAATATCTGTTCACATAACTTTTTTCAACAAATCCTCTATCTAAAACAAACTATAAAAACTTTCCATCTTTTCTAAGACAGTAACTATATAGTATGATGACATGGAACTGAATTTTGATCCACAGTTAATGGATTCTCTTGCATATTAACTTCTCATTTTTCTGATAATAGCTTTATTCAAACCAAAGTTTTTGTCAACAAAAGTTGAACCTTCACCTTTTGCAAGACTTATCCATTTTTACAATTTTAGCCCAGTTTTTTACAGTTTAACATACATTCATTCTTCTATAAGAAAAGGGCTGAAGCAAACTCATCAACAATTCAAAATCATATTGGAAGTATATTAGCCATGTAGAAGAGAGGGATTCCCTTTGTACACCATGTTATTTAAAATTGTGTTAAATAAAGGGAGTGAATGTATAACATAGGAGAGCCATATATGAATTAAACATGGTTTGGGTAAATAATTTGAAAATCATATTATGAAACTGCTCCTTTCACTTAATATAAATGCTGTTATTTAAAACTCTTAAAAAAAACTGAAGTAGGAATTGATGATATATTTTCTTGTCTTTTCTTTAAAGTTTTTTGTAAACTCAAATACATTAATCCATTACAATAGCATTAATCCACTACCTGAAAAAATTATCAACTATACTTGGTATTATATCATTTAAGTTGTGCAATATTGCTTTAACTTTGTATTTTTGAGAAAAATTAGACCTAATCCTTAGTAAAAAAATGTAAATAATTCTAAATAATTTTAGTGTAATTATGGTTAAATATCATCAGTAATAGATAAGAAGGAGAAAAAGTACTTTTCAAAATCTTTTAAGTTAATTGTGTGGAATCCAGAGGAGTACCTTAGGACTTAATGCTCATAAATTCACCATACATTTTCAAATTTAAAAGGGAAGTAGTATGAACAAAATGATGCTATTTGTGAAAAGAAATTCAAAAAAACAGTTTTTGTTCTGAATTTGTAAGTAAATATCAAATTTTACACATCTTAAGTGCATATACATATGCGAACCTAGCAATTCTAGAAGAACTAATCTGAAACCCAGCAGGAGATTAATAACTACACTCTCAGCGAGCAGTCTTTAGATATATACATTTTGAGATGAACCACTTTTGGCGGCTGATGGTTTTCCGACCCGTGGAAGGGGGAGAATGTAGTTGGCAACCTTGATGTGGCAGTGTTGTTTCGAACCCTGGTCCATTGGGTCCAAAGGAAAGTTGATTGGTCCCTTTTTGTCATGCATTGACCAACTGGGCTAAAGAGAACATCCTGTTTGGGCTAGTTAGTAAGGCAGTTTAACTTCTGCCATTGTTGTAGAAGAGAGTCGTTGCATACTCCCCCTTCAGTATCATCATGATAATATGAAGAGAAACATTAGTTTGTACAGAAGGCTGCTTTTTTTTTCAGTCATTACTGTAATTGATTACATCACTCCCTGTTGAATTGAGTTTTGCTTGGGATAGTTTCCATTTCAGTCCTTAGCTGTCTCTTATTGAGTGGTGGGTCTCATCAACATGTGTTCCAAAGCCGAAATAGCACTAGTCGTGATTTAGATTTATGTGAGGTTGTCTTTAGTTCGACAAACAGAGGCAACTGTTTTGCATCAAGGACATATGCAATCAGTAATTATAGGCTGTGCTGCCATCTAGTATTCAAGTATTGAGTCACCACTTAAGCATAGGTTGAAATATCGGGATATGTTATTCTCCCCTGTGTGCTATGGAGGGGGAGAGAGTGAGTTGACTTTGATGCGGCAGCATTTTTTCGAACCATAGACCAGTAGGTCTGAAGAATGCACTTCTACCAACCAGGCTGAAAAGATGTCCCATCTGGCTAGAGAAGTAAGGCCTTTTAACTTCTGGTGCTGTTTGTGGAAGAGAGTTACTGCACACTCATCAACTGTTCAAATTGGAAATGTATGCACACCTTTACATGAGATTTTTCCATAAATCCTGTATTATTGCAGTTCATCCAATTCGGTGATTTTTCACATGTTCAAGGAAATGACTATTCTTTCAAATATTGCATGTTTATTTCTTGATTTCTTTACATTTTGTAAAGATATCATAAAAGTGTTATTTTGGATCCCAAGGTAACCATTTGGGTATATGTAATTTCAATCATAAATTTTTCAATAAAATGCAATCTAAAGTTTTTAAAAATGCCTCTGAATAATAATTATATATTTTAATCTAAAATTAATTCATTTAAACTATGATAACATGTTTGCCCACAATATAGTAATGCTATCACCCAGAGAACTATGAAGACAGTCTTTCTCCAAATGGGTAGCTTTGATCTGAAGGCTAGTAAACTATATATTTTTTAATTGTGCAAGCTTTTTATAAAGGTATCCAACCACGCATCATATGATGCATGTTTTTTAAGTAAGTACTGTTTTGCGATTCCGCCGCCGCCGCGCTCCGGTCGGCGTTCCGCGCATGCTCGCTGGTTACCTACATCTCTTGTCTACGCACTGAAGCCATTACAGTCTGATTCTTCATTGTATACGTTGTTTACTGAGTGTTTAAGATGCCTCCGACAATCGTGAGTCCCGCTGATTGTGAAGTACGGGCTGTTATACGATTTCTTAGTGCTAAAGGCGTAAAACCGATCGATATTCATCGTGAGATCTGTGAAGTTTACGGACAAAACATTATGAGTGATGGAATGGTAAGGAAATGAGTGAGAGCATTTAAAGATGGCCGCACAAATGTGCATGATGAAGAACGGAGTGGGCGTCCTTTGGTCGTTAATGAAGATTTGGTGCAGAAAGTGGACGAAAAGGTGAGAGAAAACAGACGCTTTACAATTTCATCATTGTCTGACTGCTTTCCTCAATGTTCTCGTAGTGTTTTGTATCGCATTGTGACTGAGAACTTGAATTACCGGAAATTGTGTTCACGTTGGGTTCCAAAAATGTTGACGGATTTGCACAAAACCCAACGTTTAGGCAGTGCATTGACTTTCCTTGAGCGGTACCGCAATGAAGGTGAAGATTTTTTAGACCAAATTGTTACTGGTGACAAAACATGGGTGGCCTACGTCACACCAGAATGGAAACAACAATCCATGGAATGGCGACATTCATCATCACCCAAAAGAGTGAAGTTTAAGCAAACAATTTCTGCCCGGAAAATCATGTGCACAGTTTTTTGGGACAGAAAAGGAGTATTGCTAGTGGAGTTTCTGCCTCGTAATGAGACAATCAATGCAGCGTCTTATTGTGAGACATTGAACAATCTGCGTCGTGCAATCCAGAACAAAAGACGTGGCAAGTTGAGTAAGGGTATCGTTTTGCAGCATGACAATGCCCGTCCACATGTGGCTAATCAGACCAAAGATCTCATCAAATCTTTTAAATGGGAAACTCTAGATCATCCTCCATACAGCCCTGATCTGGCGCCCAGCGACTACCATTTGTTCCTGCATTTGAAGAAACACCTGGGCGGTCAGCGTCTTCAAGACGATAACGAAGTCAAAACATTTGTGATACAGTGGTTAACAAGTCAGGCGGCAGAATTTTATGAGTAGGGTATTCAAAAACTGGTGCCATGTTATGACAAGTGCCTCAATATTCACGCGAATTATGTAGAAAAGTAGATTAAGGTACAGGCTTTCATGTAAAAATAAAATTATTGCGATATCTTTGCACGTCTTTTATTAATTTCAAAACGGTACTTACTTAAAAAACATGCCTCGTAATTTGTAGAAGGTTATTTTAAAATGCAATGTAAGTTTTTGTGAATTTTGATTTTTGTTAAATATTCAAAATAATTTTTATTTGCAAGTACTCTATTTTTTAAGTTAAATCAATGCAATCTTGTTTTCTTCCCCCCCCCCCTCCTGCATTTCTTTGCTTCTACCTAGCTGGTCTCCTTTATTCTTATTGGAGTTGCGGCTTACAGCAGAGCGGCTAGCATTGTAACAAATCTTGCTATTGTGGGAGGTATTATAGCATGTGGAGTGTTTCTCTTTCTTTTATCCTTGATGGGTCTCATTGGAGCAGTTCGTCATCATCAAGTTCTATTATTTTTTGTATCCTTTTTATATGCATTATGTGTTGTATACTAGTTATCTTATTTTGAGTAATCTTCTATTTAATCAAAATTGTTAATGATCAATAATTAAATTTATTCTTATAAGTAAATCTTGTTGACTAATGATAATTATTTATGCAGGATCTGCTTGTAAAATAAATGTTTGGTTTTCGCAGTGTTATACCTTTATTTTTAAAATATAAGTTTAAAACATCTTTTCATAGTTCAGCCATTAACTCAAAATGAGTATATTCACTTGAGTGCTTGTGAGAAATAAAATTGTGATATTGCTAGAATTAAATCATGTGATTTACATTACATTCTTGAAATAGAAGTTTTGTATTAGTTTAAAACAAGACTATTTACTAAATATTAGCATACTTTGAGATTTCAATTTTCAAATCAAGCTCCCCTAATTATAGCCTAAATCTACTCAAGATCCATCCTGCAGAATGATGGAGTTTGTAACACATTACATGCAACTGACTATCTTCATTTAATGTTAAAGAATTGAATGTCAATTTAACTTTTTTTTTTTTTTTTTTCAGATTAAAAAAATGTACCAACATTAATATAAAATTCTCACATTAATATCCTATAGAATGCAGCATATAATCATACTTCTTGCACCTGTTTATATTAATTTTTCATGTTAATTTTGTTCCTTATTTCTATATTTTAATGTAAAATTAATATTTAATCTTTACTAATGAAAATGGAAAATGGTGTTTTGTATAAATATAACCTTAATTCCCCATCTCGTATTGTGTGTGTTTTTTCAAATGTATTTATTTGCACATTAAAAAAGGTCCTTTTTTTTTTTTTTTTTTTTTTTTTTTTTTGAGAAATAAAAGGTGTAATATTGTTAAAATTTGTTTGCATTGTGGTATTAAAAACATTTACTCTTATTTTATTATAAATGTTTCTTTTATTATATGATTTGTATGGAAACCAGTTTAATTCTTAATTTTTTCGTTGGTATGCTTATCCTATCATTGCAGTTAGATGCAAGTCAGAAGTACAATCTTTACAGTATTTCAATCCTTAATGGTAATAGTATATGCTAATTTTGTTCCTACTGTTTATTATTCAATTTAGCATTGCTTGTGCTTGTTTAGCTGTAACTACAGAGCAGCAACACCAGATAGCTATGGAAGGTTGGAAAAGAGCTAAACTAAACATCAAAATTAAGACTCAAACTATTTTCCGTTGTTATGGCTTTGAAAATCAAACATATCCTCCAGAAGATCCACTTGGTGGTGGGGTTCCTTATCAAAATGTAATTATGTCAAAATAATATATTTTATTTATTTTTTAACATTATTCTTTGATTCTCATGCAGTTATGAGTATTTTGTTGAAAACTCTTTTCAACAAATAATGGGGTTTGTTGAGAACTCTTTTCAACAAACCCCATTACTTTTGTTTGCTTATAGCAATATAAGAATAATTGATTTATATTTATAAAAAGTAATTTTATTTGATTTCTATCATTAGATTGTATGTATCAACTTATGTAAGTTTATGAAAAATTTACACTTTTCATTTGGCAAAAAGCTATAATAATGTATGTGCCAAAGATATGTGATTTTTTTTAAAAAAATTACTAAAAAAACTCCCAATCTTTTAAGGAAATTAAGAATTAAAATTTTGCACATTATTGTTTTGATAAAATCAATTTTTTTCTGTTTGAAATAGTGATTTATATGTTTGAGAAAAATTTATTTTATTTAGTCATTGCCCTTGATTTTTCTATTAATACATAAGAACAAATTTTGAAATTAATTTCTTAATCCTCTTTTCATCATTTTATAGGGCAAAAAAATTTTTATAATTATTTCATTGCATTAATATCTGATGCATATTATTTCTCCTTGTGTTTTTTTTAATACATTCTTTCTAACATATACAATTCAAATTTGAATTAATTTTTGAAATTAAAATTAACCTTTTTCTTTGTCTTTGAGTGACACCTTTATGCTCCAAAAATGTCTTAAGGCTTGATTTATACATTGCTGGCCATTAAAATTACAACACTATGAAGGAAAGAAAATACAAAAAAAAAAGATATTTATTGTGCATGAACAGTTTGGTATGAAGACAAAATGATTAAATTTTCAAGCAGTTTAAGGTTTTACAAGGGTATGAAATTAGTAGAAATAGCTGCCACCCTTTGCTGCTAAAATGGCCCCTTACCTGGTTAGGCATGGTGTCGAACTGGGCTTGGATGACAGAAACAGGCTGCTAATTCCATGCTGCTTCAAGTCTGTGCCACTCTTCATCAACCATATTAGCTGGAGAGGGATGGAGGGCCAGTCTCTCAGCACCCCATGCCCAGATGTTTTTAATGGGTAACACACCTAGATATCAAGCAGGCCAAGGCAACAATCAAATATGCTGTGTATTGAGAAATGTCGGAACACTACATGCAACATATGGTCTTGGATTTTCTCATTGGACAGTTCTCAATGATAGGGCACAAATACTGGATGTAAGATGTTAGAAATGCACTGATCTGCATTCAAATTGCTGTCAATTGGAACTAGAGATGTGCGTTTCATGTACCCAATGTCTGCCCAAATCATCACACTAGGTGCAAGGCCCTTGTGCCAATATTGAATGCAAGCAAGCGTCAAGCAGTCTCCTTGAAGCCTCCAGACATGTATACAGCCATCAAAATACTGCATGCAGAACTGGAACTCATCTGAAAAGATGAGTATCCAGCTTTGTCAGTTGGTGTACTACCAGAATCCCCATTCCTCTTTATGCTGCATTGCCAAGGGAAGCCGAAATAATGGTTGCCATTCTGACAGTTCACACCGAGCAAACTCGGACTGTACAAAGCGCTTTCTGAGGGTCCACTACATCAACTTTTCTTTTATGCAGTGATTCAGATGTTTCTCCCTCCTGCATCCTCTAAATGCACTAAAATATTAATCATTTGCATATCCTAATCTCTTCTTACTTTCACGTGATTTTCAGATTCGTCAGATCATTCCTTCCTGTTATTGTAATTTTAATGGCCAGCAGTGTATAATTTTTATAGGTAGTTTTCATGGTTTGTATTTTCCCTCTGTTTCAAATGATAATTTTTATGTTATTCATGCATGTGTTCTAATACAGCTAATATGTGTATAATTCTAAAGGACCAGTACCCAAATATTTAGAATTTTCTTATTTGTTGTCACAAAATTAAGTCCCGTAGTTATTGAAAATTAATGTCTTAAGTATGAATTTGAAGTAATAATTTATTATAGATTATTAAAATTGACTAAATGTGTATGTTTTACAATTTTAGCTGACAAAATGTGTTGCTCGGGATGGTAGAAATCAATGTCCACCATGTTGGAACATTTTGCGAAATGCAATTAACAGTAGCTTGAAAATATGTGGTGGTATTGGGTTATTCTTCAGCTTTTCAGAGGTATTTTCAAACATCCTGATAAAAAATTTAGCAAATTTTTGTTTTTATCTTTCATGGTTATTTTATTTCGTTCTTATATAAAAACTCTAATATATTTTTATGTAATATCCTAATAATTTTCTCATTTTTTTTTTTAAAAAAAAGTTATTCAATAATGAATATATCTTTCCTTAGTTTGTTGGAGTGTGGCTAACTGTCCGCTATCGCAACCAGAGAGACCCTCGGGCTAACCCTAGTGCTTTTCTCTAAACTAACATTTTACAGGTATGCTTGTGGTGGAATAGGGCTGCTAATATTAATGCATGAAGTGGGATACAATTTAATATCTTGAATCAATCTGATTAAATTGCAGTTTGTTACTAATCATTTAACAAAAGCCTGAAAATTTTTCTTGATATTTCTTACTAACTTTTTTTTTTCTTTTCTTTTTGTGTATTTAATTTGAGCTGAAATTTTAATAAGCTTTTCAAAACTTGTGCATAATTATATAGTAATTTGCATTTTGTATACTCCTTGATAGTATTCATCTGTCTTAGAGTAGCATGTATCCAAGAATACATGCCTTGCCCAAGAGGGCAAAAAGTTATATTTAATAAAATTCTGTGTTGTAGATTGCTTACATTCTCAAATAAATATATCTTAAAAGTTTGCCTTCCAGTTAGTTTCTTATTAACACCAGAAGTTTTGTGGTTTTTATAACAGAAAACCTTAATCCAAACAGTTGTGAGCGACCACAGTAGCCGTGTAACCATGAGTTTGTGATTGCCTTTGTTTCAGTCGAATCCTGATAAAAATTGTTACCCATTTGTGTAGTGGTTCCGACATACATTAGATATTTTGAAGCTTAAAATTATCACATTGATTGAGGTAACAGCTCACATGTTTTCCTCACTTAACCTTGCTTCAAAGTTATGATGTTTCATTGCCAATAGTTTTTGTATTACTTCTCAGTGGGAAATTAATCAGTGATTCAAACGAAAGAATTGCCTGTAGCTGCAATTGTGGTAGAGAAAGATTAGCCATTAAGAAGTATATATCTAGTCATTAAGGACTATATATCTTTCTGCATGTAGGGCTACAAAGTATTAAATCTTGTTAAATTCTGAATGATAATTTAACACTAATATCTGCATTTTTAGTATGGGAATGCTATGTTCCATATTTGATTATCAAGAAAAAAAACTGTCATTTTCTGGAGGAATTAGTAAATGATCATTATTTCTTACATTGCATTGCCTTGATAACATAGAATGATAATTGCATATTAATATGTAATTGAGGGATTTTTTATTATCTTAAATATGTCTGAATGTTGGCTTTTCTTTCATGATTTTATAATAAAAAGAATTTCATTTCAGCTGTTTGCTGTATTCTTGACTCACAAATATCGTCAATTGTGGCTGCCTTTTAAAGAAAGATTGACTAATTCTCTTTTATGAGCTATCCTGTTACTCCGTGTGAAAAATAATCGCATTTATTTATTATATTAGTTCTTATGCATAAATTATTCAATGTTTTGTGTATAAATGTTATTCCTGTTTGAAAAAAAGATAAGTGTATATTTTAGTTATCTGTGATTTCAGAATGTATTTAAAGTACTTTTAATTGAAACATTAATGTCTATATGTGTCTTACTCAGATTTCAAGGAAATTATGTAGCCTTATTGTGAACAATTTTTCAAGGTCTGGGTGATAATCTTGTATGTATATTTTATGTTTTTTCTGTGTATTGGATTCAAAGATCTTATTTATTAAAATGAGTTTGAGAGCTCATTTTTAATCATCATATCCAGCGCTAATGAAGTTTCTTTAAATGTGCCAACATGTGATAGAAAATCATTCTATAACATGTGGTTATATTAAAAATGTATTGAATTAACTGCATCTGTTTGAGTGTAACAATTGGCATAATTTCAAAACTTATGTAAATACTTTTCAAAATGTAGATAAAAATATTTTTTAACTTTCAGATTCAAAATAAATATGTGGTATTTTTCTCTTGAAATATTATAAGATAAAATGCAAAAATAAGTTAATCCAAAATGCTATTGAAAATTTTTCTCATTACCCGAGTCAATTGCTTATGATAGTGGTCAGTAACCAGTGGAACATGTCACCCAGTGGAACCCCAATAAAATTATACTAACCATCCGCTTTTTACACTGATTATCAAAATCTGGAGTCATTTTTTAATAATTCAATAATTGATTAGACTTTACTTATTTCTTATGGGTTTTTTTTTAGTCTTAATAATTAGAATAAATGAGCATCACTTTTAATTCCTTATTTTATTGAATATATTTTTTGATGCTTTTTATCATAAAAATATTTTTATATCAGTTGAATGTGAAATCATTAATAGTCCTAATAAAAAAAAATTTCCGTATATTATAGCCTATTACATTATCCTTACTACAACTTTTTCCTTAAAAAAGATGAGCACTTAGGGGCTACATACATAGTTTACACATAGTTAAACTTGTTCAATGTGGTGACATTCTAGTATTGGTTGTGCACCACTTGTTTAACCCTTTGAAGGGTGGTATATAAAAATAAGTTAAATTTTTATTAAAATTCTTCTGATATGCAATAATAATATTAAAAGGACATTATATCAAATCATAAAATTAATTTTTATTTCCTGATTTTTAAGATCTGGTACATGTTATATACCACTGCCTCTGTAAGGCACCTTATTTGTACACTTGCTGTTTCATAATCCTTCAAAGAAATAATAAATGCTTTCTTAAAAAAAAATTATATTATTTTATTTAATTTGTAAAATATTAGGATTACAAAACACTTTTGAAAATATTAAAACTTCATGATGTATTTTATATTTCTAAGAGTGACAATTTGTGTGTAAATATGTCAACTAGTTTAAGTATAGCTTTTTTTACACATATAATTTTCAGAATAAGGAAAAAAACTATATTATAAACTTATTAAACAAAATTTAGTTGATATATATAGTTTTATATTTCAAATAAGGAATATTTTGTATTGCATAGACTTTAGTGATATTTTCTTCCATGCTAGTTTCTGAAAATAACTCCTATCCAACAGAAGGGAGCTCTTTAAACAAAGCAAGTTCTTTCTCAATCTGAAGTCCCTGTGTAGGCATTCTTTTAAAGATGGTTTTTAGAAAAATATATACACGCAAAAAAATAATTAAAACAAGATCACAAAACTATTTTACTTAAAATTTGAATTTTTCTCAAATAATTATACACCCTATTGTATGAAATCTTAAATACGAGAAGAAACAATCACATGAATGCTAGATGAAACTAAAATGCATTTGTGTGTATAGTCACCATTAGAACTCTAAATCAAGCTTTTGAAAGTAAATCAAGTTTTATTGTAGTCAAATACACCCTCCCATGTATCTGATGAACAAACATGTCACATAAAAAAATAGTCAGCTGTCCCTACTCTGACTTATCATGCAGGATGACGTATTATGCAGGATGCATATTCAATTCTTTTTAATATCTGCTAAAGTGTATTTCGTTGTTCTTTCGCAGTTTGGAAGGGACCATTCCTTCTTTCAAAACTCACATCTGGCACCCAAATACTATTGAATCTTTTCTTCTTGCAAAACAGGTATCTTTTGTAATTCCACTTGTCAATGTTTTTCATTTCTGTTCACTTGTATCTTTTAGTGACTTCCACTCTAGGCAAAGAGAGGACTCTTCCTTTTTTGCAAACTGCATGTCATATATTTTTATCTCACACTAATGCCTCATATTCAATACCTCAAACAAGCCTTCAAGTGCTATCTCTCTGTTTTCTCTTTGTTCAATTTTCTTTCCAATAGTTTTAGTTTCAAGTAAACCTTTTTTCCCCCTGTGCTTTTGTTTCTTGTCTGTAGGTGGGCACGCACCACATTAATAAATTTAATTTCCCATTAAAAAATTTTTTTTTCTTCTTCAGAGAATAAGTCTGCTTTTTGCCACACTGGTACTCAAAATTATTTATTACCTCTTTCTTTCACTGTAACAAAGCGCACCATCTCATATCAGTCCGAATAGCAAATTTCACTGCTGTCATCTCTTGAATTGAAAATTTTCAATTCTTCTCGGAAACATTTCTGTAAAGCATAAAACTGCCATTTGTTGAGAACTTTCATAAGATTCAAAGCAGTAATTTTTATAATTCTGCATGGTTCTGCCATCTAATTGAAGTAAACTGTAAGTTACCATTTGGAGATAAAAGTGTGGTAAAAAAAAAACATTTTAAGGATATGTTTAGGGTGCTAGAATGTGAATAAAGAATATACTACCATCCCTGAAAGGGTTATTAATAAGTTCATATATGTCTGATTTTGTATTGCAGCTATAATGTAAAGAACATGCAAATAGTTTTTCTCTGTGGTATGCATTGTACTCATTTACAGATTTCAATTCATTATAAAAAAACATCTATATGATATTTTGGATTTGAGATGGCTTTTCTTTCAAAATTTCTCTAATGGCTTTGTTTTATATGGAGAGAGAACATTTTATACTAATTTTCTTGTTATATGCCTTCAATGTTCATGCTGATGCTTCTCATAATGAAAGGATATCATGATTCAATTGCAAATGCTTTCTCTTTTGAAAGAAATTCCTTTTCATATGTACCTTCTATCTCTATCTTAAAGAGCACATTTAAGTGTTATGATAAAATTCTGTTTAAAAATATCAGAATTCTGAATTGTGATACTTTAATTATAATCATCTTGTACATAACCATACATTTTGTTTGGATGTGTAAAATGTGTTCATCCAAATAAAAATGCCATTTAACCATAAAAATTTGAAATTGCTGTTTCTTCAATTATGTTATCACAATTTACTTGTTGAATGAGCAAACATCATGAGACAAGAAACTCTTAAGAAATAAAAACTGTTTGCAAGCATTCAAAATAATTTTTTATTTAAATTTATATTTAATAATACCTAAAGGTTGATGTATCAGGATAATGTTCATAATATGATTATAATCATAAATAAAAATTTTATTAACTGTTGAGAAGTTATAAAAACAAAGCAAATTATTCCTTTTAAACCCCTTTATATAAAAAAAAAAAATGACATTATGTGTGATTAAGTCATTTAGAAACATATATTGCATAAATTGTTTAATCTGTAATTATAACAAACCTCCTTTGAAATAAAAATAAATCAAAGGAAACAGAATTGAGTATTTTTCCCCTCTCTTTTCAGCAATACCTATAATTAATTGTTTGTATGTAAAATCGTCATAAATTTCAAAATATGTTGAATCGATATGTTAAATGAATTTGATTTTCACTTCCCTCAGCCTTTATACTGAATTTGTCTGCACTTTTTCTTATACATGTGTGTATCCCTAATTCGTATAATTTATTGAAAACAGCTGAGGATTTGAGATATTTGTGATCCCTACATTTTGCAAATGAGATTCTGTATTTATATGAAGCCTTTCAGTAGTTAAACCATTGATTATCAACTTGAGAACCTTAGCAACAATTTTCGAAAGAAATTTTATTGTCATCTTAAAAACTTCTTTGAAAAATATTTTTGAAATTTAAGCACTTTAAATATGCACTAAAAATTATTTTGTTAATTAGAAGATAGTAAAAATGTATTTATAATATGTAGCTGAATAAATATAGAACTCTTATTATATAGTTCCTTTCTCTAAATTTCTGTGAAAACTGTACACTTGTGAATACATAATTATTTTGTGAAAGATTCGCTTATTTTAATTCTAGTTAATATTTGAACAATTGCTTCTACTCAAAAGAGTTTTAAGTGCATTCAAAGGTATATTCTATGCAAGTATTTATAGAAAATACTATTATTCTTTCAAAATAAAATTTAAATTACTTATTTAATGGTAATTAAACATGTCCCATAGTATGATTTTTTAAATCTAACTGCTGGAGGGAGGAACTTGCACCCAAGTTGTATTCATAGATGCAAAATTCATATTTAATTTTGTTTCTACTCTATGTTGTATCTTCGGCAACATATATTGAGTTTTTATATTTATTAGTGATTTATAATAGTTTATTTTAATCTGTATTTTTCTCTGAAGTATAAAATGTTCTGATTTTCATGTAATAATTATAATTTTGTGATCACTTATAATTGTTTAGTAATCATTGAACAGATTTTGAATTAGCATGCCTTGTAATTTTATTTTCTGTATTTTAGTTCTGAAATAAATTATTGTCATTCAGTTTTAAAGTGCAACTCAATATTCCTTTTGTAATTGACTGCATTTTTAAACCACTCAAACTGGACAGTTTGAAGATGAATTAAAGACATTAAGATAAAAACTTTAAGAAAAGATATTCACTTCAAATTATTAAGTATTCAATTATATGTACAACTCTTTTGTTCATCAGTTTAGTGATAGGGGGTATAAGAACCGACCGTCTTGTCTGGAATCTCTTCAGTGGTTGCCGAGTTCTTGCAGAAGAAAAACCTCTATCATCATATCTGATCTCATCGAAGTCATGCCAAAAAATGTTAAGGTTCTAGAACTGTTGAAAAAACAGAAAACTTATGTAACTCTGGTTGTTGAAATGCACAGAGCACTCAAAAATTTTGAGTTTTATAACATCAAAATTGAGTATATTTAGGTAAATGTATCACTAAACCATAACATAAATGTCAACACATCGGCAGGTATACATAAAAAAGTCAACTTATGAGAAGAGCCAAATGCTACAATACTTATAGTGATCCGAGGAGCTCTGATCCAATTGGCTCATTAAGACAAAAATGTTGACAAAAAATTGATGGTTTGCACCTTTTTATGAAATGACGAAGAATCTTGTGGTTGAATTCTGAGAGAATAAACTCGGCAGTTTAACTCGATATAGGGTTCTCAACCCTGGATGATCCAGAGAGAGATGTTGGATACAAAAAAAGATCATTACAAATTGCATGTGGACCATCCTATCAATAACATTGCTCGTGTTTAAAGCTATATCTTGTAATAGATCTGTTGCGATTTTTATTTTAATGTACTAGGATTTAGCCAAATGTTTAAGATTATCCGTCATTTAGAAATATGTCAATCATAGAGGCTTTTGAAAGTACTAAAGTGTAATTTTCCCAGAATTAGAATTTAATTTTGCTTGTATTAACACTCGTCTTAATGATCTTAGCACTTATCCTAAATCAAGCAGACAATTCTAATCGTTTTATATCGCAATTAGGGATTCCAATACCGGTTTATCAGTAAATTGCGAATTTTTACCAGTAATTTTGCATTGTTTTTTAACGGTACATCATGTACATACCTATAAATCCCGTTTTTGTACATATTCTCTGGAAGTAATGAACATAAATAAGGGGATCCCATTATATATGACATCGATGGCCAAATGGTGACTCGCGAGCTGCATGCTGCTCTTCGAGAAGTTTATTGCAGCTAAATTAATAAGTGAAAAATATTTTTTTTTTAATTTATTGAATCATATAAATACATGAAGCCATAGGAAATTATTCGTACAGTTATTCGGAATTCTTCAATTCTACCCGGCTCAACCTTTGTAACAATATAGTTGTTCTAATACTAATGAATTTCTTCAGAACTCATGTAGGCTGTATAGGGATCCCAATCATTAGAATATTTAAATCAGATGCTCGAACCGGAAAGCTCTTTTGCTCAGAACGGGAATCGGAGAGAAAAAAACTGTTTATTTCTGTTTGATACATGTTCATTCGTTTTGTCCGTATGAGCAGTCAAAAGTTCAATTGTTTTAATTCAAATCAATAATTTATTAAATTGTACACATCACAAAACGCTAATTTAGAATGTTAAGCAAATTATTTAATTAACAATATTTTGTGAGTTATCTTTTTGCTTCTTTCATCACGCCCATCTCTCGTCTTCTCCAAAACCGAAACTAAACTCAACTACCAAATCGAATTATCGTTACTCTCTAAATTAGTTGGCGCCGGTCGTTACAGTTCCCGTAACCAACTTCATTCCTTCCTTGTAACGAATTTCACTCCTTCGTAACTGTAACTAACATGACTTACTTTCACTCATATTTCCTTCTTAACCTCACTTCACAATATTCTGATATTGATTTACTGACAACGTAAGTACTTGTATATTAATTTTTAAAATCGATTTGTTCCGTATACTTGTAGCACATCTCTTTTGTCTTGTCTATGATCGATTAACTTAATAGTTTAATGAAATAATAATAGATACCAAAATCTTTTTTTTTTCCAAGGTTTATTTTTATACGATTTTGAATTAACGCTGTTTTTATACGGCTTTTTTATTTAAAAAAAAAAAAAAAAAAAAAACGCAGTTTAAACGACTGTCAAATAGAAGATTCCCCAAAAATTAAGAATTAGATTTCAGTATATCCAACACCTATTACAACATACGACCTGAAATTCAAATTTACGTTTATAAAACGTACTGGAGTTTTTAAAGTAATGGTAAATCCAACTATTTCCTGCCGCATTAATGTATCCTGAACTCCTTTCTTTCGGATACTGATTTAAAAGAACTCAGAATGAAACAGAAGAGATACTCAACATCATTCTTTGTTAAATAAATAAATCGTGCAAATCATCAAGATGCTTAATTCCTGTGTGTAAAAACATATAAGTAGCATCTCTCTCTAAATAGTACTAGTAAACTGATGCAATTTCTATTCACTTTAATCTGCATCATTGCAACCTGAAATATGCGGTTTCACTTATGTTTATTTTAATTTAAAAGTCGGTATTTTATTTTAAGATGTGAAGAAATTTTAATTCTCAAGTAAAAGAAACAAGTTATGGATATAGAATTAAAACCTGAAGCGGGGTTTACTAGTTCCAGCCTGTCATCATACCAACATGCGAACGGGCGTTATCTTGATGAACCACCTTCTGAATTCGTTTTTCGCGAATGGCATCACGAACTTAATTAACATGTTGCTGTTTATTCCACTATTGATTGTCTGTCCGCTTTTCAAGTCAGGATACCATAGAGATCCTTCTCTTATTTTCCACCTTCCTCCTTGTCAAACTTTTTATCTTGTTTCCGTTTTTTTCTTCAATCGCTTAGACTACTGTTTTGTCTTGTTTCGCGCAGCATAGCCACATCTGGCTCTTGCGCCATTAAACTTCACTTTCACTCACCGCTTTTCAAGTACTCTTTGTAAATAATTTCACCAGCTACAGAGAAGCACCTGCCTGTTAACCCTTCAAGTGTTATGCATATAAAATCCCGTCCTGTTCGAGATACTTTAGGAAGCGACTAAACATTTAATTCCGTATGGCCGTGAACTAGTCGGATGCGGTCCACACGTATATTTCTCCTTCGCAGGATTACTTCAAGTTCGTTTTACAAGTATATTTTCCATATTCCTCTCCCCTCTTTAAAGGTTTAAAATCTTGATAGATAATTAGGGAGGGTTGCGGCGACACAATGAACGTTGACAGGAAATTTTATGGCTCATTAGGGAACCCCGCTCTTGCTCTTAGGTTTGAGGCATATGTTCAGAAAAAGGGGGGAATAAGAATTTCTGCAATCCCCGTCCATAGGTGTACTGGATATCAGTAAATGCCTGTATATCAAATTGGCTTGAAATTTTGTTTTTTGCTTTGGAATTAAATACATTATTTCATGTTGAGTTTTCGTGATATGACAAATAAACCAAAAAGCCACTTAGAAGAATAAAATACTTTATATACTCACTTTTGATTATTATTAATTTGAAGCCTTAACAAATTGTGGTGTGGGAGGAGCATCTGGTGTTTTATATAGTTGGACAATTACTTTGTGTCTTCTTTGCACACGATTAACTCACATTTTTTTTTTTTTTTCATTAAAATTATCAAACAGAATTAAATTTATAAAATGTCGCTAAACAAATATCTGTTTAACTTCAAAGAATATATAAAAAAAAACAATGAATATATTCTATCTTTTCATCTATCTAAATTTAATCAATACTTTCAGTTTTTAAAATAATGATTATTTCATTATAAGATGTCAAAAAAAAAAATAAACGCTTCAAAATTAGAAATGCTTTAAACTTTCCAATTAGTACAAATGAATAATAATCAGATTTCTGTATTACATTACCTGGAAAAATTTCTTATGCATTGATAAAAATAACAACTGAAAGGAAACCAAATTTTTTAAATCCATTAGTTTTTTTCATAATTTCAAAGCCAGGTGTTCTCAGGGCAGCTTATATATAATTACTAGATTTTTATTGTTAGGATAAGATACCGAAATATATCCGAATTTTAAATAGCTGAATTTCAGTTTACTTCAAAGAGAAGATAAATGAGCGTTTCCCCTCAAATTTATATTTTTAAACTTGAATCTTCGAATAATTAGTAATTAGAAGTGTGTAAATGTTAACTGTACATTTCTCCTGATACTTTTTTGGTTACTAATTATTCGAAGAATCAAGTTTTAAAAATATCCATTTGTGTGAAATATCCCATCATTTATTTTCTGTTTGAGGATAACTTAAGTACAGGTAATTAAAATCGGAATATTTTTCGTAATCCGAACCAAAACTAGGAATTTTATATAAGCTGCCCTGAAAATCTTCATTTGAAATAACGAAAAAAAATATTTATGCATCGCGCAATTAATTACCATAAATACAATTCTATGAATATTCAAAAAATTAAATTCAAATTTTAATATATTACATCGCTAGCAAATTTCCATATATTCCTCAAGTTTTGTACAATTCAGTTGAAAACTAAAAGTTATCCAACAAGACATGCTGAAAAATTTGATGAACACAAATTTTTTTTTACACAGAAGCAATCCTAAGATGCTAAAACGTCGGTATGCAAAAAATAAGAGCATATCTATAATACTTTTTGAAATATTTATTATAAAACTCAGATTGAAATATTTATTATAAAACTCGGATCGAAATATTTATTATAAAACTCAAATCGAAATTTATTCGTTATATTATACCCAATATTATAAATAAAGCGTCAACATAATACAGTAATAATTCGATGCATTCAGAGATTGTTAAAGATAAGTATAAATGATAGTGTTGGTAATGTTAAGAATTATATAATTTTAAATTCAAACTTCTTAACCATCAATTCAATGCATTTTGAAATTATATGATACATATCGTTCATATTTAAATTTTGAAACATTCTTTCAAAACGATCATTGGGCCGCGGTAGCCTAGTGGTCAAGGTCGTGGACTCGCGGCCAGTGGTTTTCGTTCAAAACTATCGATCGATCCTTGAGGGGGTGATTGGTGGGTTCGATCCTTGGCCGCCAAAGACCCGCCGAGGTTGATGCACGTTAAATCGGTTCGGGGCCCAAAGTCCTCCCGTGGTGTGATGTGGAAGTTAGGAAAGGGGGTATCAGCGCAGGTGTCGTCCTCGTTACTTGACCGAGGTTCAAAACTACGAGGTCCGTCGCCAATAGCCCTCGTGTTGCTTCTAGTGCGACGTTAATAAAAACTAAACAAAATGATCATCGAGCTCTGTTTTCTCCTCAACCAAGCATCATTTTTCTAGAAAACAACCCAAAAGTTAAGTATGAAAAAAAATTTCAGTCCCCTCCCCTAATAAACGATATATGATAATGAATTCGTGCCGTTAATACTTAAAACTAAACTTGCGATTTTTTTAGTGTTGTAATCCTGGGATTAAGGATACATTTCTAAAAGTTAAAATTTTGTTAACAAAATTCGTTATGAATACATGAGTAACTGCCGGTCAACTTCACTGAACTAAATTGTTTTAAGTGTACTGTTTTAAAAGGCAAAATTAAATGGGACGAAATTTCTCGCACAGTCGAATTTGTATTGACTGAATTGAAAGATGTAGTATCGATGACAATATTGAACGTGGTTAGAGAGTAATTGGAAATATTTTCGTATTTTTTTAGAAAAAGAATATATCCCCCATTAAAATTTAAAACTCTCGATTGAATGTGCACTATGTTGCCTTTGTACAAATGCTAATGTAAAGTTCATTTTCATTTAGTGTAAGTTGAGGTGAGTGTGCTATGCAAAAGAAAATTCAGACTTACACCGAAAAAATTCATTCAACAAAAAACTATAATCTTTAGGATTAAATTTTATACCAATTAAAAATATAAAAATAGCTCTTTATGTCATTTTACATTAAAAATGTAATTAAATGGAGAAAGCTCAGTTTTTATTTCAGAAATCTAATTAACGTATATAATGATGCGCCATTCGTATTATTTTTATTCAACAACATTTGATCATATTACAATATCACTATTCATAGGCCGTGGGTAAACGTTAAGCGTGACATTTCTGGAAGCACCTGAGACAGACTGTATGAGTCTAGAGAAGCTAACAATGTACAAAGCATTATTTTTTTAAAACATACAAATGTGCTTGCTTGGTCTCATATTCGACAACGAAATAGGGTACTATTTCCTGGCTCAAATCGTTTTACCAAAATCAAAATGCGTTTTTAATTTCTTAAAAATGACTGAAAAAAAAAAGTTCTTTTGTTTAAAGTAAACATATATTTTTCAACATTTAACACACCAATTTTTCATAGCGTTATTTTTTACCCTTTATTTGTTTGTAGTTTTATTGAGATTCGTTGGATCGGGTGAACAATTTCCAAGATGGCATCTGAACTCCAAACGGCGTAAGGTCCCTACACACAAGATTCGCCTAAGGCCACTCAACTACTCTGAAAGAGTATTCACAGAGTTTCCTCTAAGAGACAAAGAAACAGCATTCAGTAATAAAAATTTCCTCTCAATGGGGATGTTGCCGATCACCCGCATCTTAAAAGGGGGAAGGAATAGAAGCATCTAGCTTTCTCGAAGATGTAAAATGAAAGAGAAATCATTTCGAGACCGGTAACTGTGCTTAAGTAGATCGCTTTAAGAATAGCTTTACTCAAAAAGTAAAATGCTTGGATGGTTAGTTAGGGATCGTCTCGCAATCGAGTCTGCTGATTTCCCAGGTGCTGACCATCCTCCTTTACTGCTTGTATTGTTGTAGTACATTAATTTTTCATCGCAATTCTGCCCAGAATTTTTCTTTAATCTCTGAGCAGAGCCAAACAGGTCGCCTTTTTCTTGTGCTTATCATCAGCAATCAATTCCTGAGGCATCAAGTGGTGGAACTTAATCGATAGATTTATGCTGTCAGAGCGGGAACAATTATTTTTTAGCAAGCGACAAATTCTAATGCAATAGTCCGTGTTGAAACATATCTGTTTCGACCAATGATTTGCTTTAGCTGCTCATAATAAACTTCAACAGGACTTCCAGAGCGTGATTCATCTTCACTGTTGAAATTTCCAGCTTTAAACTTCCAAAACCAAACTTAACTATATCATAAGAAATAGTATTGATGCCTAAACTTTCAGAAATTTTTTGATGGCATTCAGTCGCATTGGGTTTTTTACGGAACTCATAGTACATAATTGTTCTGAACTGTTGACGTGATAGCTCAATTTTAAACACTTTTTTTTGACGCATAGAATAAATTTTTAACAAGCAAATTACACAATCGTATAGATCCAATTTTCAGTTTTCGAATACAAAAACCCGTTTGTGAAAAAGCTTATAACCACAGAAATGACTGGTATTGGCACAGAGGTACCTCTCCTCGGCAGGAAACTTTTTACTCAACTTGATATATGGGCATAAAATGTCATGAATATAACAAATCTACCATGAGAAGATGATTACATATTTGGCTTTTAAACTTGAACTGTTGGTATCCCACTATTTCAATACTATCGACGAAACAAATCCAAAACTTCGAAAGGACAAGACAAATGTCTTTTTCACATTTTAATAAAATCACACACACACATAATACTTACCAGAATTTGCATTCTCTTACAAAGCTTTCATTACAAAGCATTATTCTATTACAAAACTTTCGACTACACTGCCCAACAGAAATAAAAATTGTTCTCCTCTCCCCGTCTGGCGCCCTCACACATCAAATTTCGTAACAGTTGGGAACAATTCTCATTTTCTCTTTTCATAAATAGGTCGTTCTTAAAAACTTCCTTATTTCCCCTTTGTATTCATGTATTACTTGTCATTCTGTGTCATTTATTTATGAGAATATAGCATTTTGAAATCGGATGATTTATTTTGAATAATTCTGTATTTTAGAAAAGATCTTTTAAAAAAGTCAAGTTTATTTTTGATCCACCCTTATACTCGTATATTCGCTGCGGAGATCACATCTATATTCCTGTCTGAAGAATTTTATCTGTAAACACTTCATGTTTACTTTTCTTTAGTGTTAGTAAAATAATTAAAAATATAAGTGTCATTACTATGGATAAAAAACAGTCGTAACATTTATATACGGGATGCCCACTAAAGTTCTTTTCTCCTCCACCTTAACATAAGAACGGCGAAAGCTATTGTCTTAAATGGGGTGTCTAAGTGTAATGCTTTTGTATTACAGGGTGAGATCAGCTACAGCGCCACCTAGCGGCAAACGGTGGAGTTGGTGTTCCGTTTTCCGTTCGAAAACGATACAAGATACAGAAAAAAAGTCAATTGCAATGTTTTAATTGAATTTTAAAAGTATTCTAATTTAATACAAAAAGACATCTGGCGCACATTAATGCTAGGAACAGAATGTGTAAAACGCGCATTTGTTTGGTCATAATTTTCGGTACTGTTAAGCCACGAAAAATTCTAGAAAGAAGAAAAAAAAACTATCTATTAGCAGAAACCTTTGAATACGTTTTCTGTTAGCGTCAGTGCACCTCTCGATTCTTCATTTTTTTTAAAAATTTTGTGCTGAGTATATTGTAGCATATCAGGTGACACGTTGGCACAAACCTAAGTAACACGTTGTTTACGGTCCTGCAGTGGTGGAGCAGAGATCGCATACACCGGCTGTGCGAGGTATCCTCGGTATACAGATGAGCTCCCTACTATTATCAGGATCTTTCAAATGTGGCTTTTTCAGGAGTCACAATTTTCACTGATATATTTCCACACTTTTGCTGCTTTGTAGAAGTGCGAGAACGTATGCTAATACATCTTCATATATTGAACTTGCCAAACCACTTTAACTGGTCTGAGGATCAAAGTTTGCTAGTCACTTGACCCGTCTCCCTCTCACATTTCACAAAATTTTGGGCTGGTGTCCCGTCATTGATACGGGCTTCCAGGAAAACGTTCTTCATACAGAGTGCTGCTGTTCCTGCTTTGCACCCACATTCAACATAAATTAGAATAACCTCGCATTACTCACTGTTAGAAAATTTTTCCAAGTATACGAGCTTTAACGTTAGACACTGAAGAATTATCTCTTTCACTGTAGTTCCTTCCGAACATGTTTTACGTATCTACATAGCATACGAATTTTATGCAACTGATATATCAAACACAGGTTGATTGAGTTGGTGCATTTTGAAAGATAAGTTTACATGATGCATTGAAAGATAAGGCATACAGTTTACAAGTGAGTGTTTAAAAACAATCAATAAAGCATGCCTGACGTGGTATTTGAACCACCGCCCTATCCATCATGAATCACGTGCTGTACTGCAGAACAAAAGACGGCTCGTTATGGGTCGAAAAGATTATATTTCCTCCTTTCGTCCAAGTTTTTTAGCGTCACAGGTTTGAGAAATTGAGACTATACAAATGCTTTTTTTACACATTCTATTCTTAAACATTATTGCCCACAACGTTTCATTTTCTATTAAGTCAAGTGCGCTTTATAGTTTTGTAAATGACTTTTTTTGGGGTATCTCTTTTACCATTTTCTAGAGAGGCACACTAACTTTGCAATTTGCCGCCAGTGGCACTGTAATCAATCTCCCTTTGCTGCATATAGCCATTTTACTATACCTATACAACCCGTTTATGGCAATAGCTATTTCTATTTTCAAGTTAAGGTGTTGAGGAATAAGAATTTTAGAGGACACTCTGTTTGTACACTGGTATCTAAAATTTGAGCATAATAATTGGTAATTATGTGAGTAATAAAGGAACTCCTATTCTCAATAGCAAGAAACGTAACATGCGTATGTAAAGTAGTTATAAAATAAGAAAACAATGTAAAAGAACAATAATAATTACCCTTATTTTCCAAAGAAAGAATTTGAAAGAAAACTGGTTATAAGTGGAGATTACACTTTAGTAGAAAACAAATGAAATAAAAACATGATGATGCAGTTTAATAAGATGTGTAGTCACTTCTGACATCTAAGCATGCTACACAACGATTTCCCGTACTTACTATGACAGTGTGGATGAGTTGTGAGCTTAAAGAGTTCCAAACATCACGAAGGGCTCTTTTCAGTTCTGGAACGGTACTTGGTGTGTGCGGAAGGGCTGCAAGATGTCTCCCGAACATATCCCACACATTCTCCATATAATTCAGATCAGCTGAGTGAGCAGGCCACGGCATACGTTGGACATTTTTCGTTTTCAAGGAAGTCGTTGATGAGGCTCGCGTGGTGACAAGGCGCGCTATCATCCATAAATATGAAGTCAGGACCGACAGCCCCTCGAAATAGACGAACATGAGGTTCAAGAACTTCATTTGAATATCTTTTAGCAGTCACAGATGCAGTATTGAAGATGTAGAAATCTTTTCGGCCGTCCACCATGACGCCTGACGATCATGACTCCCTTTGATGGAAATTCCTGATGTTTCCCGAGTGAAAACAAGTTCCGCGTTCTTGACATATCGTTAGTCGATAAGAACCAGTGTTCAGACTAAAGTGAGATTTGTCACAGAATACCATATTGCCCCGCTATCCCAAACTTCAAATACTAACGTTACAAACTCCAGTTTAAGCAAGCACGTTCATGCGTTGATGTGAGAATACAAACTGCTGATAGTCTGGCAAAGAGACCAACTTGAAAGCGTCTCCTGTAAACAGTTTGTCTGGAAACTGGTACTCTTACGGCGGTTGTGAAAGTTGAACCCAGTTCTCTGGGAGTACTGTTCCTCTGACATCTTGCAGCTATTTCCAGATATCTGTTTTGGCGAATGGATGTGACTCTTAACCAACTTGTTACAAGGCGTAGGTTACCATTTCCCGAACTTTGAAGCATCAGCCACAGTCTTGAAATCCCACATTGCGGTCCATTCAGAATTCCAGTCACTTTGGTTTGTGTTCGTTCGGATTCGAGTATTCCAACGATTTTTTTCCAACGACTGGATACTTTTCGCAAACTTATCATTCGTTCTATTTAATGGTTAAGAACGTCCTTGGCACACGAATTGTACGAAACTAGTCTGAACTGCATATGGAAAGTGAGCCATTTTATCCGCGTTCCGATGTACGCAGGTGTTTTGCGCTTGAAGACGTCGACTGAAATGTTTTGCTTAAAGACAAAATTTTACCTTCAAAAGATGGTTCTCCACAAGTTGTTTCGAACAAATTCATCAATATTTACTCGTCTTTTTCATATTTTATGAATTATTCTTAACTTTTATACATCAGTGTTACATACACAATCTTTTTTGTTCTTTATCTTTTGTTTAATAAACTGACTTTATGAATAAGTCACGTTAGTTTTGCTTCTGAACCTTTATTTGCCGGAGCTGGCATTATCTTTAATTTATGGATATGAGTGTAATATGGATTTTAATACTGAAATACTTGTTGTATGATGCTTGACTATTCTTATTATTAAAAACCAGAGTTCACAGAATATTCACAGAAAGTTTTACTTTATTTGTTCAATGGTGGATGAATCGCATAATTGGGAACGGTTCAGCGTTTGGGTAATCAAGGGGGCTATTTCACGATGATAAATCCCTGTAAAATTTTCAATTCTTTAAAAACTGAAAGGTACACGCAGGAAAGTAATTAATAGATTATTTTCGCATTGTATCACCTTTAAACAGAATTAAAAATATTTTTGATCATTAATGTGTTTAAATATACGCAGAATATTGTCGCTTAATGTGTCTGAGTTCTTTCTGTGCATCATACTAAATTTAAAAAAAAAAAAAAAATATTAAGTACTACACTATCAAACTTACTGGCCAGAAGTACGTTTTTGTGCTAGTGTTTTAGCAGATATGTATTATCAATAGTGGACTGAAGGCTTTGAAACATTTCAAGCTTCTCAAAGAACGCTACATAATGCATTCATACATATATACGTTGTATTATTAATACTATGCCTGATGCAGGAACAAGGGAACAAAATAAAATTAGTGGGCACGGAAGGCTAATATCCACTTTTAAGTGTTATTTACATTGTGCTTAAAGATTTGAGTTTGATTATAAGCATTAAATTATATAGGTATGAATTTATATTGTTATTTATTATTAATGTTTGTGATAATTCTAGGGACTATAAAGGATTATCCAATTATACAAGTTTTCTCTGCATATGTGTATAAATTTTTTATTATATACTCTAGAGCTTGTCTTGGGCCACAGTAGTCTTATGATCGTGGTCATAAGCCCATGGTAAGCGATGATCAAGGCGAATCGCAGATATGCGTGATGATTCCAGTAAAGACTGTCAGATGAAGCTAGGGGCTAATACTCATTAACTTCAACTGGACCTCAAAGTTCTCATAGAGTGTGAATTTTAGGAGTTACTCAGGTATAGTCATCGTCCCTTTTTTGCCGTGGTTCAAAATTATGTTAGTCGCCCTAAACTCTCGTGTTGATTTAATGTAGTGGTTTATCAAAAGGGTGCACCATGTGGTATTCCAGCGAAATAAGAGTTCATATATATATATATATATATATATATATATATATATATATATATATATATATATATATATATATATATATACACATAATTACTCTTAACTCGTCAATTTTCCAATTCAAATTGCAGTTTCATTGCCAACAACTAACTCTTCTGGTTGCTTTTTTCCCATCATAAAAAGTCGCTAAACAAGGATAATGCACCAAAAAATTGTTTCCAATTAACTGAGAGTGGCAATTCCCCTGGTTGACGATTAGAAGGCTGTTGCAGATTATTCATGTGTAAATTAGAGGGGAGTGTAGTAAAAGTCCCCAAAAATTTACAATTTTAATTAAAATAAACATAACAAATTAGTAACTGTTATAGATACATTACATGCTATCTCTGCCTTTCACAACTTACACTTTTGACTTCTCGCCTGACACAGAACCCATAGCACTAAAGCAGAGCCCTCATGAATAAATGACAACGGAGAGATATGGGAATTATGCAACGGAAAGCTAGTTTCATGGGGTTTTCAATGTTAAAAAAAATTCCATTGCAGTCTATGAAACTCCGATGTATGTAAGTAGTAGTCTAAGGAATTGACCATTAGAATATGTATCAGTGAGGCGTTGGAAGCGGATGTAATATTCTTACTGTATATATTATTTGAAATTGTTTGAAAAGGATGTTATGTGCTCATCCCTTACTTTCAAATAAAATTAAAAGATTCCTCAAAAAGAAGAGAGATATTGAAGAATTCTATTCTGGAAGTGAGCAAAAGTTGAATACTAGTAAGAAAGCAAAATCGTTGCCTATTCGCTAATATGATCAAAGCAATTTAAGCCTTGAATTCGCTTACATACGAAGTGATCTTCCTCAGCCGATATATTTAATATGTGGATGTAAAATGGTAAATGAGTCATGGCTTCCAAGAAATTTATAAGATCAATCAGTAAGATATTTCAAGAAATTGTCTGAACAGCGAATAAAAGTAGTAATTGCTTTTAAAAGTATGACTGTTTCTTATAAAGCTCAAATCTCTTTTTATAAAGTCGTAAATATGAGATCAAAAATACTATAAACATACTTTAGGCGATTCAAGCAGAAAAAAGGTCATGAAAATGCTAAGAAATGAAACAGTGAAAATAAGCAAGATTCCTCTATCCAACGATACAGTTCACACTGATATAGAGAAAAAAAATACAAGCAGTATTAAACTTCAGTACTCAATTTTTGCATTGCAAGTTGATAAGTCAACTTGCAAGACACAACTCTTAGCGTTCATCCATTTTATTAAAGATCAAATAGTAAATAAGCTTATTTTTTTCAAAGAATTACACACACATATAACAGGTCAATTGAAAAGTCCCCGGCCTGACACATAAATGGCGCTACTAGAATTAAATCCATATGTCTTTTAGTTAGCCCTAACCCTCAAAAGATGCGTGTATAAATTTGACAGCTGTCGGATCATTAGTTTGTGAATTACAGCATTTTGAGTGAAGCAACTTTTGTTATTGTGAAAAAAATGGATAAAAAGGAATTTCGCGTGAGGATAAAATATTGCTTTTTGAAGGGAAAAAATACAGTTGAAGCAAAAATTTGGCTTGATGCCGAGTTTCCGGACACTGCCTCAGGAAAATCAACCATCAAGGATTGGTATGCTAAGTTTAGACGTGGTGAAATGAGCACCGAAGACGGTGAACGCAGTGGACGCCCAAAAGAGGTTGTTACCGACGAAAACATTAAAAAAAAATCCACAAAATGATTTTTAATGACCGTAAATTGAAATTGAATGAAATAGCAGACACTCTAAAGATATCAACTAAACGTGTACATCATATCATTCATGAATATTTGGGTATGAGAAAGCTCTGTGCAAAGTGGGTGCCGCGCGAGCTCACTTTTGACCAAAAACAACGACGAGTTGATGATTCGGAGCAGTGTTTGAAGATGATCAAGCATAATAAACCCGAGTTTTTGCGTCGATATGTGACAATGGATGAAACATGGCTCCATCATTTCACTCCGAAGTCCAATCGACAGTCATCCGAGTGGACTGCACACGATGAACCCGCTCCAAAGCGTGGGAAAACGCAACAGTCGACTGGCAAGGTTATGGCGTCTGTATTTTGGGAAGCGCATGGAATAATTTTCATTCACTAAATTGAAAAAAGAAGGACCATCAACAGCGACTATTACATGGCGTTATTGGACCGTTTGAAGGACGAAATCGCCGAAAAACGGCCGCATTTGAAGAAAAGAAAGTGCTGCTTCACCAAGACAATGCACCGTGTCACAAGTCAGTGAAAACGATGGCAAAAATCCATGAATTGGGCTTCGAATTGCTTCCTCATCCCCCGTATTCTCCAGATCTGGCCCCGAGCGACTATTTCCTGTTCTCAGATCTCAAAAGAATGCTCGCTGGGAAGAAATTTTTGTCAATGAAGAGGTGATCGCCGAAATTGAGGCCTATTTTGAAGCAAAGGACAAATCGTACTACAAAAATGGTATCGAAAAGTTGGAGGGTCACTATAATCAGTGTATCACCCTTGAAGGGAATTATGTTGAATAAAAAAAACTAATTTTGCCAAAAAAAAGTGTGTTTTACTATGGTAGGCCGGGGACTTTTCAATTGACCTGTTATATATGTCTGTGTGAGAGAGAGAGCTAGAGCGTCAACATAATTTTGAAGAACTTTCTCGATAAATGGCAATTAACATGGAAGTCGTGTAAATGCATTTGTACAGACAAAGCCCTTTTTCATGGTAAGCTGTGTTAAGGGCCTTATATCTTTTGTGAACAAGCAAAATGAGAATGTTATTGTAGCTCACTGCTTCCTTCATAGGGAGGTATTAGTATTTACGTGTTAAGACAAGAACTTCTTGTGTTTTTTGAAGATATGAAACAATTACATTTTTGTAATCTTTTTCAGTGCGAATTTTGTATCAGCAGGCTACAGGATTCGGCCGATATATTTCAATAGCTCGATATTTCGAATATTAACGTACAAGGGAAAGAAAAAAAAAATCTCACATCCACTGACAAAATGAAAGCGTTTCAGAAAAAAAAAAAAAAAAAAAACTACAGATTTGGAAAAGAAAAGCTGTTTAAGCTATTTTGGAAATGTTTCCATTGGTAAGTAACAATTTTGCATTGATGATACAGTTCCAATAATAGTTGAATATAGAAGAAAATTAAATTTTTATTTTTCATCACTTAACTCTGAACAATGCGATTGGATTAAATACCCATTCATGGAAACTTGAAGTGATTTTGGTTTAACATTAACAGAAGAACTGATAGTTATATTCATTGACCGTGGATTAATAATTTAACATAAGGAATTGTTTCTGAAATCCGTATGTATTTCTATAAGAAAAGAATGAGTCTTTACCTAAAAAAGCTTTGAATATTTAACTAGAATATAACAAATTCTGTGCACCAAAGCAAAGCACATTTGAACACGGCTACTGTCTAAGAGGGTGGTCACTTTCGAACCGGGGGAAGTCGTTTCTATTCTTTCAGATTCTCTTACTACTCTGATAAGCTGTAACCTCATTGGTAGGTAGCACATACATAAGCCATCCCCTTATAACTTTCAAATTTTCATTCTTCTTTTGTACATCTACGCAATTTTCAACTTAAAACTTCTTAATTAAATGCAATTCTGGGCAAGGTAAGGGCCGAAGTAACATGTTCCACGTTTAAAACAAATATTGAGATTAAAAGCCTACAAACTTAAGTGCTCCAGAGTTGATCCATCAATTAATACTACAATTTTCAACAACATATTTATGTTATTTATCATTTTCTACCCTCCCCACATTTAAGAGTAAAAAGAGAGGACATCCTCATGGTATTGCCGTAGAAATGAGAATTTGATTTTCAAATGTGTGCCCAAACATTGAAGAAATCGCTAGGATACATCAGAATCATGTTTCTCAAAAACATAAGAATGAATAAAGTTAAGGAATGTTTCATTTTGTTATTTTTATCGCGTTATTTTTTCCTGTAATATTTGACTTAATTATAATAACACATTTCTCTGAAATCCGTATATAGGGCGTTTACGATTTTTTGTAAGATTTTAAATGCGCCCCGACTTCAAAAAGTTTGAGAACCACCAATTTTGTGTATGACGCAAATTCAAATCAAAAACAATAAATCTAAATTCAAACTAAGAGTCAGGCTAAGTTTATTTACTGTATTTCTTTTACAAAAAATTGCAGTTAATATAAATGACATTCACAACTAAACTATTCGATTTACTCCTCTATTCCAAGAACCGTAGCTTCAATAACCTTCAATCATCTGAAACGGAAATGTAAGATGAAGTAGAATATCTTTCTGGAAGGAACGAATTCCCTGGATCAATTTCGTAAATCGAATCATTCGTCGTTTATTTTAATAAAAACAATTCATTTTTTTTTTATCGTTGGAATCTGCACACATAGTATAGGTTGGTTTTATTCTCAGAAAAGTTTTATTCTCACATACATTTTAGTTAGTTCGCATTCTCAGAAAAGCATTCAAAATTCACCCATACTTATAGCATTGTTTATTGATTGATTTGTTTTTTCACTTACTAATGCAAAATTTGTATTTCCTTTTCATATATAGTGGAGCAAACAGTGGCCCAGTTTGTAAGGCACATATTCGAATGATGATGACACAATTCTTCAGTAAAATTAATCCAAAAATAGGTATAATATTAAAGAAATGAACCTCAAATAATTATTTCTGAAAAACTACTGAAATATAAAGCCTTCTTTTTATTGAAAACAAATCACCACATTTTTCATACCCTTTTAATACGTATATATTAAAAACAACTCCATCTTTTCATCCATTACAACTGCATAGAGTTTCACTAGTTTACATGATGACACAACAGAGGCAAGGATTTACTAAAGCAGCCCTTGCAGCGAAATAATGACGTAACTGTACTTGGAACCTGCGATAACCAGCTCTCACACCTGCCGAGTTATCCTGCAAAAAAATTGTTATTTTACTTTTTTATCACATTTTTTTTAAAAAAAAAATGAGGTACGAAATGAATGTCGTTAATTACAATAGAACCTCGATTGACCAAAACTCCGCATTATCCAAAGTGATAATGATAAGATTGTATTTTAGAAAAAATGCATATCCGATTAGTCTTCAAGAAATAGATTTTTTTTATCAAAAATCTGTATATAAACAGCAATTTAGTATGTATAATTATCATAATTCTATGTATATTAATATGTATTATTCGTATAACAACCTCTCCCACCAAATAAATAAATTGCGTAGGATGGTTAAAATGTACGAGGATTATCCAGAAAAAGTTTCAATGTGCAATGTTAGGGCTACGAAGATTGCAAACACCGATGGTGCCGAGGTAAGCGCTCGTCAACAGAACGAGAGTTCCCGGGTTCAAAACGCAGTGCTGACAAGATTGTAAATTTATGCGAACGATTTGTTTAATTGTTCTCTATAATTTCAGAGTATTCTTTACGTTTTTAGAGAAGTGTTCTGAAATATTCTGTTGTAACATATATAAAGTCATATATTTTCACACAGTTTGGAGGAGTTCTCAGCCAAGTGCAGCTGCTCTCACAGTTTGTTAATAAATCATTTTTTTTTTAGGTATCTCTATTGTGTCCTTAATTCGATCTTCTCCAACATCTGAGAGACAATACCTACATTATAATAAATTTATAAATAATTTTTACATTTTTTTTTTTCGATTCACATAATGAATACTACTTTTTACTGTTACTAAAATGCTTGATTACATAAGGGCATAATTTCTCTTCCCCTTTAAGGTTGCCTTCTAGTAATGTTAAAGATTAGGACCCAAACTCAAAGCACTTGTTTAGATTTAAAAAGTGCTCCAAAATTAATGTAATATTCTGACTTCGCTATCCTACACAGCAATGGTTCTCAATACGTGATCCGTGGAACACTGATGCTAAATGAAGCCACTTTCAAGTTTCCGCGAAAAAATCAAACTCACAATTAAAAATTGTTACATAAGAAAAATTAATACAACTTAAAATGCAGTAAAGTCATTATTCCGGACCCCATTAAGCTGGCTGTCGCTTAATACAAACAGCTATTTAAAAAATTCATATTTAATACACACAATTAAAAAGCCGAGTTAGGAGCGTAAGATTGTAGACTATATGTAATTTTGTACCATAACTAGTGACTTGACACCACAATGTTTATTTTTCATTTTACGGAATTCGTTGAAAAAAGCAGCAATGAAATCATATCTGGATATTACGAACAATGTTCAAGAAATGGGACTTTGAACATTACGAACGACGTAAAGAACTGACATTACGAACATTGCGTCCATATCAGTTGTTTCTTCAAACCAGTGAGAGTGTCAACTGTAGTCAGAGAAGATAAGTTTGGACCGTCATGTTCGAAGTACAATAGTATTCTTGTAAGGGATGCCTCTGTTTAAGGAACAATTCTGTAGGTTCCGGTTTTTCGAAAATAGTATGTGTATTTACTTCTTATTAAGGGACACCTCTAAAGGAGGAATGTTATCGTATTCGGTACATTGAAAAAGTGATCGTAATATTTCAGAAAGTTACAAGAAAGGCGTGTAATAGCGAATCATCATCTCTACACTCTCTTCACTATCAATTACAGTTGTTTACCTTTATAATTGAGCACAATTTGATATCCGACCACTAAAAAATTGCACATACATTTGTATCACTGAATGTATAACTGCATGACCTCTGTAAATTTCACAAAAGCTTGCGATGATTTTCAATCTATTTCATGTCTTCTTATACTCGAATATCAATCAAACATTCACACAGCGCTATTTGCCGTCTTTATTTTCTGTAACATAATAAACTGACGCTATGGTATATAGACGTACTACTGAATGAATTAAAATGATGCCCGTATCTTATTACAGTATCAGCTTATTTAGTGTTAATGAGTACCTATAGCTGTAATATTCGGAAACGGAAATTATTTTCTGTATAATCTCGTACATAAATAAAAAAAAAAAAAAATACATTTTGGGATGCAAAAATTTAATCTTTCAAAATGTCGCAATTGCCTGTCTTATCCTAATCGTGGGAAATGGGTATGCCAGGAGAGCAATGTACGAAATTCGTACCCAGCGATGCTCAATTCAAATCGCAATTTCCGAGTCCTGAATCGAACGAAGACTTGCAGTGCGGAATAATGGGAGCAGCTACACGTTAAAAAAAATTTGCTTGTTGATTAATTGTTTGTTTATTAATATCGCTCTCAGAAACCATACGAGGGCTACTGGCGATGAGCCTCGTAAATTTGAGCCGCTGTCAAAAGTGACGAAAATGATACTTGAGCTAACATTCCACTCTCTAAATATGAGTACATTAAGGTTCCACAGATTTAATGAGCAGTTCTGCTCCACGACGATCTTCAGCGGCATCAGGTCTCAAACCTATGATCCGGCAGAAACATCAACTACCATGAGCTCGCGACCATGACCATTCGGTTACCATGTTCTGAATGTAACTGGCTTCACAATCATGATGTGATGTGGTATGGAAGTTAAAACAGTGAAGTATTAACTCAAGTGTCTTCCTCGTCACTTGATCGTGTCTCACTAAACGTGACACAAGGCACAAGGTTCAGTCTCTAATTGCTCATGTGAATATTAAATATAATGTAAACCAAGTTGTAAAAATCCGCATCATTTGGGAAAATCGAGGTTCTATTGTATTTTTTTTTTTTTTTTTTTTTTTTTTTTTTTTTTTTCATCATGACATTGAAATGAAACGTAAAACAAAGCTATGGGAGAAAAAAATATAAGCCAAACAGCAAAGCAAAAGCTCAGTAACTAAATTAATTCTTTAAGAATGTATTATAGAATCAAGCAAATAATAAAAGTTAATAAATACGTTTTCTTAATTGTATTAATATTATTACATTCCTTATCAACCCAATGAGTTTATAAAGTCTCCAAAGAATGAAGAAACGGGGAGAAATTAATAGAATGGAAGAGAAAAAAAAGAGTTAGTCATGAGGAAATTAGGTATAAGAGGACAAATTAACAGATAAATTTATCTCTTTCAAGGATCATAAAAACAACCTGTGTCTCCCTAATTTAAATTTAACCATATAAAGGGAACAATTTATATGTTTACCATACTATATCTTTTGCTTACTATCTTGTGACGGAAGCATTATATTTTTGTTTCGATCGTCTAATCTCTCCCCTCTTCCTCCCATTAAACAGCTCAAATATCTCTACAAGGCTTTTTTTTTTCACCGCGTGCAACAGAAGAGTGGGGAGGTCCTCGGAAAAGAAAAAAGTAGCTTTTGCAAACAGTAACCATAAGCAATTCAACGATCTGTCACCTTAATGACCTTCAACTTTAACTTCCTCAGCCCCTTGTTTACTCAATCCGCGTCATTTAGATGTCTAGTTCATTCCTCTAAGGGATTTTGTTTTGTCATTATTTGAGTGAAAGGAAATGGGAGGGGATTTTGGAATCTGTCAAGATTCCAAACTCTTCCCCTCATGCTTGAATTTCGTAGTAGTGAGCCTTTAAATTCAAATTAAACATTTTATTAGCTAAAATTAACATCCTATAAAATTCATTGAATCAACTGGAACTTGAATCTATTATATCTTCTATCCACTGAAGAGCATCTCTCCATTATTTTTTCCGAGAACAGTCCAAAATAAAATGATCTCAGATCACTGCTGTAGTCATTAAGAGAAATTCAAAAAAATTATCACTATTCAAGGTAATGAATACTTCAGAAATCAATGAAACATACGTTTTGTTTTTGAACCTGCAAATATATTAATCTGCATAAATATCTTCGCAACATACTCTACATACTTATTACACATCAACTATACTATCTACCAAATTAGATGAGTTTTGACTCTATATCTTAAATTATATCACTATTATGTAGATGGTACCTTATGCAGCTTCTTCCCATAAAAGCACATGAACAGTTCATCTCTCAATATCAGAATTTATTCATTGATTGTATTTAATTTTTTTAAAAAAAATAAGCT
Organism: Nephila pilipes; assembly: GCA_019974015.1. Lineage (NCBI taxonomy): Eukaryota > Metazoa > Arthropoda > Arachnida > Araneae > Nephilidae > Nephila > Nephila pilipes. Next base: position 64,508 of record BMAW01127065.1, on the reverse strand, counting down.
TTTCATGCCTGCTTACAAACTTCTATTGTTCAAATTATTTCCTTCTTCATATTGGCACAAAAATCCCGTTTATATCTTAACTAAACATTTTGCAAAAGATATAGAAGGTTTTTCTATTTTAGATAACATTTCAGTAAGTTCAATCGCTATAAACCTACATTTCAATTAACTTGAATGGCAAAAGAGGAAACTTGTAATTATACGTTAAGGCACATAATTTGTTACGTAGGTATACTTATATGAAATATAAAATGGTTAGCGGTTGGAAATATACAATGGTTAAATTCAATTTATATGCACAATGGAAATTCCTCACCATTTTCAAGGTCGAAATTACACGGCATGCAGTCAGGAAACAGAACACATAGAACAAATCTAAAAATAAATTGCATTGTGTAATATCTTTTATAAAAGATAATACATAGCAATTTTAAAGTACAATTATTTCTATTCTAATGCACTTACATAAAACAATAAAATATAACCTTACCTTATATAGTTTTAATAATATAAAATTAATAATATATATATAATCTTAGATTAAATGCAATTTGTCAAAGAATACCAGGTAAACTATTTCGGCTAACCATTTAAAGTTGATTGTAATTTGTTCGTATTTTGCATATTTGAAAAATTAGCCAAAGCTAGCTCAAAAGCAGGATATATGGAATATTTTGGAGTTGGGCTAGTTAGTATGAAAATCAATACCACCACCAAACATTATATGTTAATGCAGCCATTTTCTTCACTTTCATGCTAAATCAATCACTTTATTTGTTATAATAATTCATTAATATATTTCTCAGTATAATGTAACTGATGAATAAGAAATACAGCATTTCAAAGAAAGTCAATATATTTTAATATTAAAATATTTGAGAGATAATAAAATTTGAGATAAAATATTTAAAAATGATAAAATATTTGAAAGATTGAGATATAATAAATTATAATTGCTAAAGATATTTGAAAAATTCAATACATTCTATATTAAAATAAAATTAAACCGTAATTTGAAGCTTACATTTTCTTGAATTCACAAAAGGTTCCTAAAAATGACTAATGAATAATTAAAAAAAAAACTCATTTTTTTTAAGTGAGGATATTTGTCTTAAGTCAAAACCACACTTTTTACCTGCTCCTCACTTATTTCTTTCGATCTATTTGTTCCCGAATTTTCTTAATAGAAAACTAAACCTTTTTTATTATTATTTTAACAAAAATGTCTACCAGGAGTTTGTAAGTAGTGACAACATTTATCATTATCAAACATTTCTTGTTTAAAAACATAAGGAATATAAAAAAAATAGAATTCTGAATAAATGCCTCCAATACAAATCTTTAGTATGATTATTATCATCACTGTCGAAGTGAATACAAAATAATATGTGAATTCAATAATTTTATTTCCATGTTATAGATGCGATCATTTCTCATCTAGGTTTATTTCTGGAGATATTTTATTTGAAATAATTTCATTAACGTTTGTTATTGGTAAAATAAATCAGAAATTTTAATCCAAAATCTATTCAAATATCTTAAGATACATATATATTATCATTTTCCATTATTTCCAGTGGTATTTAAGTACTTTAGAAATTAAGAAAACATTGCATTAGCAAATTTTTTGAATTTGCTCATTTATTATGCGATTCAAACAATAAAAAGGGCTTGAGCGTAAATGTTGTTGAACGCAGGCGCAATACCTTTCTTTTACGCTGCGGCGACTCTCCTCAACAACAACGCCACAAGTTCAAAAGCGTTGCTAACTAGCCAAAGAGACGTCTTTTCAGCCTAATTGGTTAGAGAGCAGCGAAAAGCGACCGATCAACTTTCCTTCGGTCCTACCAGCGTTCAAAACTCCGCTGCCGCGTCAAGGTCACAAACTCTCTCCTCCTCCACAGGGTAGAATAACATGCTCCGATGCCTCGGGGGGGAAAACGTCTTACGCCGAAACGCAAACCGTAACAGTGAAAACATCAGCAAAAAGTGAGAGAAAATAAGAGAAATAACAAACAAATAAAATCACAAATTTCAAAGTATTACGATGACTTATTACCAAACATATGAGATTTTAGCTTTCCTAAAATAAAAAATATCGTGAATAAAATCCAGAACAGAATTTGTGTTTTTTTTATCACCAAAATACAATAAAGGAGAGAGAGAAAAGTTTTAAAATTAACCTTAGTTCATCCCAGCATAAAATCGCATTTTATTAATGAAAAATACATCTAAATAAAAATCTAAGTCTTAATGGGTTTTTACTTCAACAAGGTAATGTACACTATTATTTAGTAAAAATATTTTATAGTAAACAATTAGATTATGCTTATTGATTAAAAGTTTAAATTAGTTTCGATTGATTAATTGATTATTAACGTCGTAATCAGAAGCAACACGAGGGATATTGGTGACGGATCTCGCAATTTCGAATCTTGGTCAACTGACTAAAACGACACCTGAGTTTGCACCTCCTTCTCTAAACTTCTACAACACACCAACGGGAGGACTTAGAGCCTCAACAGATTTAACGCGCAACAGCCCCGCTACACAGCGGGTCTTTAGTGGCATCAGTGCTTGAATCCACGACTGGACAGAAACAAAGCTGGCAGCAAATTCACGATCATGACCACTGATTACCGCTGCGTAAATTATGTTGAAGAAATAATTTTGAAAACTGAAAAAATAATTGTTTTATTTTGGCTCCTTCATTTACCATACCCACTGATAGCAAAGACAACGAGTATTATTGCATCTATAAAAAAATAAAAATGATTTAATGATATGATAACTAAAAAAAAAACACTCTCTAAATTTATAAAAGAACTGAAGGTATTAAATTACTATCTAGACATATAACAGATGTTTTACGAATTAATTGTCGTACAGTAAAATCTCTCAATGAACTCTCTTCATCATGGCGTGTGACCAGGTTGATATCATATCACACTTCGAAAGTAATCTGCCTTTTCATAATATACTTCATTTTCTTTTTTCTTTTTTTTTAATTTGGCGGAGTAATCTTGCTCTAGTTGATTTTAAACTTGAAACTCTCTATAAAATTTTTTTAAATGGATCTTAAAAGAAGTACTTCAATATTTCTTGTTGGTACAGAAAACCAAATCATCTTTTATAACTGGGAGGAGGGGATAGAAATAACCAATTACTATTATTTAAACCTCTTTACATTCAATATAACCTTAAAGTCATTAATGATACTGGATTCGTTATAGAATGGAATATTAGTAAGGTTTATAAAGTGCTAAATTTTATATTTGTACATTCGATTAAAAAGGCTTCAGAAGTGCTGACCCACTCACTTTGAAAGGCCTTATTTTTTTCATGTAATATGCAAGTAAAACAACTTATTTTACATTAGTTTTATCTTTTCAAGGGGACTTTTCCTTTTTACATCAAGGCATATTGCTTTCACTTATGAATGAGTTTTGGCTCTATTTTAGTACAGTAATATTTATATTTGGCACATTTGAGTAAAATGGTTTCAGAGATACTGATCCACACTCTAGAATTTTTTTCCCTTTCTGTTGGACATCTCATAGAATATAAGTAATTCCACTTCTTTGAAAGCAGTTCTAGCTTTTCAAGGAGACTTTCATTTTTTCCAGCAACTTTTATTGTTTTTACTTATGAATGGATACATGCACCATTTTAGCCTACTTTTTGCTGATGTAATAGAATGGAATCGAATTTTTGGAATATATTTTGAAGGAAAAAACAAGAAGTGTCCATATGTGGTCATAATACGCACACATATGACCTGTGCGTGTCCTAAATATTTTGGAATATTCAATAAAAATGTAACTGAAAAATCCATTTGTGAGTAAAATGCAGGGAGTGAAATACTTTATATTATACAAGGAAAGAAATTGGCTAATTCATTCAAAAATGAGTAGTCAAATAACATTTATAAGCCATGATTTATACGATAAAAAAAAGTCAGAATATAGTATTTACTATTCAACAACATTTTGTGTTTAAAAAAGAGTTCTAAGTTCTATTCCAATTCTTCAGCGTAAACTAAGGCAGACATAAATAAAAGTTTGTGAACTTTGGTTTTACTTTTGGTTAATTGTTTCCTGTCTGGTTTAGAACAATTAACAACCGCTGAGAGATTGAGCCATTTTTCATATTTCATGAATGGTTCCTCATTCATTACTTTCCAACAAGAATTAATCTCTAATTCATCATCAGATTTAAATGTTACGTAATTTCCAAGTTATAAATGACGTTGGTTGTTCTTTTGTAGAACGTTGGTAATCTATGTTTCGCATACACTCTCTTTAATAAAGGAAATAATATGAGAAATATAATTAGATTTTCTAGAAATATTTAACGACACATAGTTTTGAAATAAATTACAAAAACATTACTCATTAAATAAATTATTTCTAAATGAAAGTATTTTATATGGTACAAAAATTATTTAAACTTTTATTTTTACATTCTTATCTTATTTTTAACAAGTATAAAATATTTCATTCTAGAAACTTTAAATAAAGAAAGATTAGAGAGAAGAATCGATTAACGTGAAAAACAAACAAACAAAAAATAGATGTGCCAATTCACAGTCTAAATAATAAAAAAAAAAGTTCCAGTTAGCTAAAGAAAATAAGGATAGTAAGCTAGTAAGCTGTTCTTAGATTTTTATTCAAAGATATTATTCATAACGAATATAACAGGATAATGAATATAATAAAAAAATCTACTCTATAATACTCATCTTTTAATTAAGCCATGAAAATGAAATACGCTTTTCTAATTTTAACGAAGGATGAAATAAAAGTCTCTGCAACATAACTCGCCTTTTAAGAAAGCCCATGAAAATTTACCAGTAGAACGTTTCTCTAATTAAAATTAAATATTGTATATTAAATCCTATATTTAGTAAGCGCTCTTTAATCCTGTATTCGATGGTTCAGCAAATTCTATAATCAAAAATTAGGCATTGATGGAGCCGTTCCCTTTCCAGTTTTTGAGTGCGGATTCTGAAGTTTGTTGACCTTGATCTCCAGGTGAGACACAGGGCTGCTCGCATTTTCTCCTGGTGTTTATCATAACTGTCAGTTTTCATTTCAGTACGGTGTTTCTTGTTTTCTAGCGGGTTATGTATCACATTTACAATTGGTTACATACAGTGTCCTGTACAGTAAAACGTTTTCGAAGCCTTGCAAGTATTCTTCAAGTACTATAAAACTTATAAGCGTAACTAGGTGATAAAAGTAGTTTGCCATAACTTGTTTTAACTATCATTGTTATGAATAAGTTTTTTTTTTCAAGTTGTGTTTTTTATCGTTGCAAAAATATTTAAGTAAATCCATGTTCAATGTTTGAATTTAATAATCATCAGAATGAGGCGAAATACTTCGACGGATATTTATATCTCTACACAGGTTCGGAAAGTGCTTAAAATACATTAAATACATGCTTTAATCGTTTAAATTTATACCTAGAATGATTTATCCTCTATAATCCGTTGAAAATATATTACCATTCGTTAATCGGAAACGATTAAGTCAGAAAACGTCGAATTAATGAACGCTTTCCGTATATACGAGTACATGATTTCATGAATGCTCCCTTACTTTTATATTAAAGGAGATACAGAACTCTCTCGAAAAGCTAAACACTCTAATTTTTGTGGCATATTCATGAAATTCAGAAAAATGATCGTCAATATGTGTTTATATAAAACATAAAAATAAAGTTTGAAAAAATATTTATCACTTTTGAAGATATTAAAAATGTTTCGTAGGTTTTTTTTTCCATGTAGATTTAAATTACTCCTAGTGAGTTCGAATTTAAAATACTGCTTTTATAAAATTTCTACTCATTTTTAATTATAAAAAAAGGAATTTGACTAAGAGGCTTTTGAAATGAATCATTGATAGAGATGGAAACCATCTGAAACTTTGGAGTGCAAATTTTTACAAGGAAAAATTCTCCATATACTTTTTTAGTTGTGTAATTTTTAAATAAATTATCAAAGTAATCAAAATTCCATGCTTGGTTTTGGTTATAATATAATTAAGAAAATTATTTTAATTTTCGTTTCTTTAAAAGAAATTGCGAGTCGCAAGGAACATTTTGAATAACAAATAATATTAAAAATAATAAAATAAATAATATTATAAATTTAGTAAAAAATGAATGCAACCAAGACGAAAAGAGTTATTAAAAATAATATTTTTAACACAAAAAAGGTATTAGATACCTAAAATATAGTTTAAATTGAATATTTTTGTTGCTAATAATAGAGAATTCTTACAAAAAATTTCAATGTTTTTGTAAATTTCTGTTTTTGTTTCAAATCCTCTTAATGAGAAATACACTCATACATTAATACATTCGATTAATTAATGTATGTCTTATAAAATCAACTATCATCCACACAGACGTAAAACCAGATTAATTAAGCATTTCCTCAAAACTCGTAATAAGTTTTACTAAAAACTATGAATGCGTGGCTTATTAACATTAAAAAAACGAAATCTGTAATAGAAAGAAATAGTATATTCGATTTTCAATTTCAGAAGCATTTTTTAATTTATACTTATTACAGAATAATTATTTTCAATTTTTATTTTTCACGAAAGTTTTAACTTTTTCATACAATTTATCATAGAAATTCCACATTATTTGTATCTTTTTCACTTTTAAATTATTGTCCTTTTTCAGAGCAATTAGCTTTAAAAAGAATAACACAGAAGTTTAATAATATTAAAAATAAAGAATAAAATTGAAGTTTAATTTATAATTAATGGAATAAAAAAAGAAAATATTCAACTATACTGATATATTTCACTCCAGATTCTTAAAAAATCACATATAATTTAGAAACGCCGAAAAAATGTTTAAGGGCTTTCTTGTTAATATAATTCTGATTTTAACTATTTTATACATGAAAATATATTTTATGGATCCATTGATTATTAATTTCCTAAAGATATCGTTGATTTTATTATAGAGTATTATGAAAAAGAGATAAATATTGATTGTGAAATAAAATAAATAAATTTTAAAAAAATATTTTCTACATGCGTTGAAAAGCATTACTCATAATTAACTTTTTTTACACTTTTAAAGTACGAATTTGACTTTGAATTTTCATAAACAACGTAAGAGTTTGAAAGCAGTTATTTTTAATTAATCACAATAGAATTTTAAATTATTGAAAATTTATAATTCCAAATTCATTAGACATTATTTTATTCGAAACTAATACTTCATAGTTGTATTTTATATAAAGCATATAATTTTGCCATTGCTAAAATTAACTTCGTTCTTTTTACGTCAGGTGATAATCATTCAAGACGTCAAAATACACGGCGAAAATCCTATATATAATATTAATAGTCCAACAGAATTTTATCTCACGTTTTCCTGAGGACGGGTTATGTTTTAATTCACTAATGTTTCAGAGAAGTCTAATACAGTACGATAGCATCAGAAGAAAAAAAATTAAACCTTCATTTTTCGTTATGTTACTCATGGATATTCCCTATAAAGAAAAGAACGAATCTTGACATGCATCGTCAAAGGGTTGAGTCGTGCTTCTAATTGAATAAGCTCGTGAGATTCTATAATAATTCAATATATACAGTTGTTATAAAGATAAATTACTAATTAGAGAGTAACGTTTTCTTATTCTTTATTTCACGGTTGGGTGGAAAGGAGAAAGAAAAAAAGATGAAATCTTTAAAATCAATCTTTATCATAAGACAATATTAAAACTAAGACAAAAAAAACTGTATATATATATATATATATATATATATATATATATATATATATATATATACAGGAAGAGGAGATAACGGGGCAAGACTAATTATAAAATAATCAGTCAGATTCGACAAAAAAAAAAAAGTCGACATACAAACAGTTTTTCCCCCAAGGTACTTCTGTGAAGGCCAACCAGCTACAATTCAATACCTTATCTATTTTGAACTAAAGAAGAGAAGGTTACATATGCTGCCAATACGCAAGTTGAACATAAAAAGATCGTCCTAATTTCCACCTTTTTTTCCCCTTCTTTTCTGGCTCGATTTAATTCTTATACGCGTTAATAATCTATGTTCTAAATGTGTGTTTTTTAAAAATTCGAAAGAACTTTTATGAAAAAGGTATAATTTCTGATTTTTATTTTCATCAAAATTAGTTTTTTGTGATTAATTAAACGATGAACAATGTACCGTTTTTTAAGTAGCATCATACTTTTGCATAATGGATTAAAATGGATTTAAAAATATGAGACAGACTCTTTAGATCAAACTAAGAAAAGTGTCAAAAAATGTATGACACCAATGAATTTTTTGGAGGATGTTCTTTGCGTGTGTTTTAAAGAAATAACATCAATAGACTGTTTGAATAAGAAATATATACAATATTGTCTATTAATTAAATTTTTTTTTTGAAAATTTTTTCAAAAACAAATTTTTAAAATTCTTTCTTACCAGAATTTTTTTAGAATGTTGCTGAAACAAAGGTCAATAAAATTAGCAATATAATAAGGTATAACTCACAGACAATTTCATTAATTTTTTTCAGGAAAATTATTCCAGTAAAGTACAATAAAAGAAAATATCTATTACATAGCTTAAAAACATATACATATTACTCATATCCGATCTTAATTCCAATTCTGAAATGCAATAAAAAAACTCCAAAATTTTACATTTATATATATATATATATATATATATATATATATATATATATATATAGCCAGCCAACAACCAACCTTTCTTCCAACCAACTGCTGTGCTGCTGTATGTATGTGTGTATGTATGTATGTGGCAGCATAACTGTGTATGTAGCCCTTGTAATAGCCAGCCATGTAATATGTGTATGTATGGCAATAACTTATGTATGTATAACCTTATGCTCCATATATATATATAACAACTGCTATAACAATAACAATACCAACCAACTAGCCAGCCATGTATGTAGCCTTATGTATGTATGTAATAACTATATGCTGTATATATATGTATCTGTATGTATGTAGCCAACATGTACCAATAGCCAGCAATATGTGTGTGTATGTAACAGCAGCCTGTAAAATGTGGTTTTGGGTTTGTTGCATTTTCAAAGAGGCCGAAATTAGATCAGTTCTCAGTAACTATAGTAACAACTCGTTTTTGAAAGCTTTATAATGATAAGGGCTATTTTCTTTTGTTAACAACTTTCGGATATTTTCACCGAAAAAGAATGAAATTGATCTTCGATTATACTGTATTATATTCCCTTCAATTTTGATAGACGCTGTTTTCGGCAACATTCTGAAAAGATATGAGTAAGAAAAATTTTTAAAAAACTGTTTTTGGCGTCCAAAAAAATTTGATAATAACTGTGTTATCCAGCATTCCATTCAAATTTCGGTCTATTGATGACCCATTTCTTTAAAACGCAAAGAATGCTCCTCCAAAAATTCTTGATATCATAAAACCGCGACTTTCTGGTTGATCTGAAGTCACCATGTTTTCAAATCCATTTTTAATCCGTGTCTGAAAAGTATGATGCTAGCAAACGGTGCGATATAAATCATTTGATAATCACAAAAACTAATGAAATAAAAAATCGAAATATACCTTTTTTCATCAAAGTTGGTACCTGCATTTAGAACATGATTATTAACGCGTATAAGGCCAAATCGAGCCGAAAAGAGGAAAATCTTTTGTTCGGCTTGCGTATTGGCGGCATGTAGCTATATTTCTTAGTTCTGAACAATTTCTTGAACAGCCGGCACAGTTGACAGCTTCTGCCTTGAGGAAAACTGGTCATCGATAGACTTTTTTTTTGTCGATATTTGATTATTACATATTGAACTCTTGCTTATTATCTCCTATTCCTGTGTATATGTATATGTATGTATGTATATATGTATATGTAATAACCGGTTTTCATCTTATTTTAAATATTGTCTTATGATAAGATTGATTTTTAAAAGATTTCAAACAACAACAACAATGAAAACGTTACTCTCTATTAATGATTTCTTTATAATGGCTTTGTATATATTGATTGATATAGAATCTGACAGTACATTTCATTTGACGATGGATTCAACAACATGAAATCATGTTATAACGAAAAATGGGAGTTTAATTTTTTTCTTCTGATAATATAAATACTGTCTGATAACTTCTCTGTGATAATTGAACAAAATACTCAGGAAAAACGTGAAGAATAAAGAACTATATTTGAACTATTATCTATTATATATGAAGTTTTCTTAGTATATTACGAACGTCTTGATAATTATCACCTGACAACAAAAAGAACGAGACCAGTACAGCAATGTTAAAAAACAATAACATATATAAAACTCTGTTATGAAATATTGATTTCGTAAAGCAATAGTCACAACAATTTGAATTACTAAATTTTCAAATAACAACTATATTTG
>BMAW01127065.1:21476-46660 GCA_019974015.1 Nephila pilipes | reverse complement strand
AGAAATAATCTTAACATAATTTTCTTTTTACAACGTTTTTCTGAATTTCACTTGGTGTGTGTGAGTGTGTGCGTGTGTGTGTCATTAAATTTTCGATCGTTAATTTAACCAACTTCCCATCAAGCTAGAGCTTTGAAATTTTGGGAATCGTTCGTACTCGCCTAACAATGCAATATTTAGACGTTTGCGAGAAGTTTTAACTAATATTTCAATAATTTTAATAAGTCAAAATATTCTTTCCTCTAGGCGCTTTTAGGGTTGAGGAAAAAACTTCTTTCCCCCTCTGGGAACACTGGGCACTCCCCACACCACATGAAGCCTCGTAAAACTATTGTACTCACAAAGGGGAGATACTATCTCCCCTTTACAATCTCCGAGATAGTAAGGGTTGCTGACTTTTAGTCAGTAATCATTCGCAAGAAAGAAAGTTTCCAATATTAGGCGCCGTGTCTTATCACAATAATTTTTTCTGAATTCTGGTTCCCATTCTTTTTTTAATAGAATGACTTACAAACTTTCAAATGCATGTTTTGATTTTATATTATGAATTTTTTAATACGCTCACAAATGTCTCTTTTTAAGTAAATTTTAAAGATAAAAATAACTAACAGTTTTAACTAATATTTCAATAATTTTCTCTAATATACTTTGCCACCATATAAAAACGTTGTTTTTAAAAACGTTGGTTTTTATATCGAATTATTCAAGTTTCGTTTAGCAAGCAAGTTCGTTCAAAAATCTTATAACCACCTTAGAGAAAAACCTGATTTCAACCACCGGTGCGCCGAACTCGAAAAAAATTAATAAACCCACCGAATCCAAGCACTTGTTATTATGTCTTAAAATTATGTCTTTAGACAGCATTTAATGTGTCTTAATCAATCACACAATTGCACAATGAAACTAATGAATGAATAATATTGATAAATTAAATCAAAAATAAAGAATGTTTATTTTAATTCGCAAATTTAATAAATATACAACAAAGCTAAAACTCTATTATTCCCTACAGCAAAATTTCAAAGAGCATAACACAATAAATAAAAATGCTAAACGGCATTAAAAAACGGAATATGATTAATCTACTAATGAACTCGCTAATAAAATATTCTAAAGAATTTTCAATTCAACTTCAGAAATAATATAAAATAATGGAAATAATTTAATTCTAATTTAATGAATTTCCTCATGAATTCGAAAAGTCAATTTCATTTCCTCATGGTTCAAATTAATTTAGACTAATAGCGTTACCAAATTTTTTACTCGGTATTAGCATATTAAATACCCAAGAGCTTTTAATTATCATCACATAAGTATTAACCGTTAATCACTGAAAAGAATTTTTATATTTTTGTTATTAATTTTTTTCTAGCATAACGAGTAAGTTGTATTATTTATAATAAAGTATACTGAAAGTAAAAACTTCAAAATTGTTTTATAACATACTGAATGTTATCACATGTCATTCTACGAAATATTTTTATAATCAATTACAACAAAAAAAGGAATCATATAACATTCGATTGAGGGAGACAATACAGTTTTATTAAACATCAAAAGATAATAGTAGTCAGAAAATTAAAGTGTTCTTGACCTCTTTTAAAAGTGAACAGATGTAAACTATTTTGTTTTTAATATTTTACATCCTTGATCAAGGAGATAAATCAGTCGTTTCATGTTCACACAGTAATGAACAAAAGGTTAGATTTGTATGGTAAAAATTGTCAAGTAAATGACGGGAAAAAGTGATAGAGAGAACTCAACTTACATTCCCCCCATTAACAAACACAGAAAAAAATAGCAACTTTTTCCTCCTTCAAGAAACCGTTTTTTTTTTATTTTCTTCCTTCATTTCAGATGTCTTAATAACATCTCGTTTCGATTCAAACAAACATAACTCATAGAATGAAAAAAAGGAAATAGTCCCATAAATTAAGAGTTGGCGAAATCTAACTCATAATGGAGAAAAGTAAACGCTAAACATTTGAAGAAAAAAAAAAACAAAATATTAAAATGGCTAACAGGAAGATTTTGTTGCAAAATTAAAGCACCTAGGTAGTTTTAGCAGCAGGACTAAGGTTGTATTTGAACTTCTACTTTCAGAAATTAAGAATGATTTTATTTGTTATTAAAATTAGTAAAATAGAAAACGTTATAATTGAAGTTTTTAAATGTTATACTACAGAATAAATAAAATTGAAATGTAAATGAAGTGACATGAATAACAATGGGGTAAAAATTGATAATTTAAAAAAGATCTATATAGCGACTTAATTCTTTTTAAAATTACCAATATATATAAATGACTTTTAAATACTGATGAATTTATAAATAAACAGAAACAGTTTTCCGTTAAATTATAGATACCTCATATATATATTTACCTATATATATATCTATATATATACCTATAAATACCTATATATATATTTTCCGTTCAATGCTGAATACTCATAATATTCACACTAATTTTAGCATACGAATAGTCGACAAGATGTAATTAATGTTATGCCTGATGTTTGTAATTCAAAAATACTTTTTAAGTCGTAAAAATTGATGAAATATCCAAACAAAATTCTTGTAAAGAACAAGGAATGATAAAAAAAAAAAAATACCTTCAAATTTTTGAAAAAAATTACCAAAGTATAATAATAACCGAAAAATGACAAAAGATGATCTAATAAATACATATATTTTTCTTTAAGAACTATAATTAAAACTTAAGGTTCGAAATACTTGCGATGCGTTGCGTAAAGCATATGTCACCGAAACTTCAACCTTCTATGGTATTTTAATATAAAAGGTTTAATATTATTACATGTATTATCTCAAATTCATTTTTTTTAGAAAAATATTTACTTCTTGACACTCACTTTGATTTATTAAAAGAAATTATCAGGTAGGAAAAGAAGATAATTTTTTCAATAAAAATGGATATAATAAGGTCAGAGCATTGAGCGATACAAATAAAACATTTTCAAAAGAACAAGAAATTTGTTTAAAAAATGATGCGGGTAGCCAACAATTACAGTCTATTAAATGAAAATTATAGTCAATTATATGAAACAATTATATTCTATTGTATGAAAATTATAGTCAATTATATGAAACAATTATAGTCAATTATATGAAACAATTATATTCTATTGTATGAAAATTATCTTCATAACTTACAAATTTAATTTCTATTTAATTTTAGTCTACAACTATTCAAATATAATTTATCCTAAGAAAATTTGAATTAAATAAAACTCTGTTCCTTATGCATGTAACAGCAGTTGAGCAGTTGGTAGAATTTTGTTTGTAGGCCAAACGATTTTATTTAACAAGCTTATTTACGCATGAAAATGTATTCAAAAGCAAGTGAAAGAATATCCAAATGACCAGCATTTTATTCTATTTATAAATAAAAAATTTTGAAAGATTTATTAAAGACTGGTACTTATTTGTCATGAGACAGATAAAATAAAAACGCAAACTGGTCACATTATCGGGGGAAAAAAATTATGTTAAAAGAAAAAAATACTAATCTGACAATGATACACAAAACTGTTTCATTTTAAAACGAAGTGAAAGTGCTATTATTTTCATGGACCAAATTATTTTGGTTCTTAGTTCCAGAATTTATTTTAGCAAAATTATTTATTCGATATTTCTATATTTATATATAAAGTTTCATGAGTGTTTAATTTTAAGTATTTTTATGGCTGCTTACTTTACCTTAAATGGATAAACAATTGTAAAAATTTTATCATAAAATTAAATGCAATATATAAACGAACTTGATACAGCAGCTTTTTTTGTTTTGTTTTTTCTATTTATAATTATTTAGGTAGTATCTTTTAATTTTAATGCGAAATGTTTATTTCGGAAGAGCTTGCATTTCATATTTATAATATTACCAGAAAATAAAAGTTTAAAAAAAGTCTTACAGACTTACACCTTTTCCAAAAATTGTATAGTATATTAAGTTTAAAATATTGCACGCATGATTGAAATGTTAGTTAGTTAGTGGAAGTTAGCAGAGGGAGGTATCAGCTCAGGTGTCGTTCTCGTCATTTGATCGAGGTTCAAAATTACGAGGACCGTCGCCGATAGCCCTTGTTCATAATCAATCAATCAACATAAAACCGATACATTAGTAGCATTAGAAAAAATTATAGTTTAGTTTTTATTAACGTCGTTCTAGAAGCTACACGAGGGCTATCAGCGACGGACCTCGTAATTTTGAACTTCGGTCAAGTGACGAGGACGACACATGAGCTGCCCCCCTCCTAACTTAAACACCAACGGAAGGACTTTGGGATCCGACAGATTTAACGTGCATCAGCCTCTGCTACACGGCGTATCTTTAGCGGTCAAGGCTCGAACCCGCGACTGAACGAAAACCGTCGACCACGAATCCGAAACCATGACCACTAGGTTACCGCGGTCACTAGAAAAATTATCATTATCATTTTTGAAAACAAAATAAAAAATTCTATAAATTTTTTGAGAAAAATTATTACTTTAAGAAATCCAATTTAATACAGAACTTGAATTTAAAAGAGGAGATATATCTATATGTTTACTACTAATACGCGTCAAAATATTCTTTATAAATATCAACCGGGGGAAAAAAATTGTAAAATGATTATCTAAGGTCACTCATATGTTAACTATACTTTATTCACAAAACATTATTGTTTCATTTTCTGTCATATATACACTCCGCATTCAATTATTCAAAATAAAATCACAAAAACAAACGTTTTGGGAGGTTACGCAAATTTATATTTAAAATTCAAATACTAATTTATTTCATGTCGGAAATATATAAAATGCATTGCTTAAAGCCAACAAAATTTTTATAAAAATTCAAATTTGTATACCAACAATTTTAACTATAAATGCAAACGTCTTTGTATACATTATAAATGACTCATAATTAACGCAAATTGAATTTTTAGTAACAAATTCTTACTTTTGTTTCTAATCTTAATAGAAGGTAATTCGCTTACTTCTAATTTTTTACTATCATATAATATCTAAAAGTTTTGTCGGTATCTTTGAGCTTTTGTAAATATTCGTGATAAAAAATAATAATTAAAAGTATAAAATAAGGCAATACGGCAAATAAACAAGGGCACATAAGTCTGTCATGAAGACGCAATACAAATTTAACACCAATAAAGATTTATTTCTAAATTACATTTACTTCCAGTTGAACGTAGAATCATCCTATTCCGTCAATTTAAAATGAGATTGCTTTTGTCTCTGTGCCAAGTGAAATCACGAGATCGTGTTTTCATTCGACGCGTAAGGAAATAGAAGGGAATAAAGAAAATAAATTATAGCAGACTTCGTTTGATCACTTTTCTTCCAAGTCGTATATGCGTATAGCACTGCATTTTTTCACTCCATTTAAATACCATGGCTCATAGAATTACGAAAAAACAGACAAAAAAAGGCGTTTTAAGAATTAATCTTGTTCTGAAAGCTTATCTTCTGATAAATATTTTGAATAATGGATGAGTCTGTTCATTTTACATGGTACTTAATTTCACTTAACATTCAATCGAACAAAGAGCTTCAAATAAAAGTTTTATTTAAAAATATTTTTGCTTATACTTATTTATTTCTTTTTAGTCTGGAAATTTAAGACAAAAAAAAAGCAATTCCGTGAGTTATACGCAACATTTCAATTGAAATGCCGCCAAGTACAAGAATCGAAACCCCAGCTCCTTACCTAAGTCCGTAACTGTTAGAGAATACCATAACACATTATCATCTGAGTTACACGTGTGAGCATAATTTCAGCTCGATTGGATGATAGTAAATGGGTTAAAATTCAAGTACAAATTTTGAACTGGAAAAACACATACATATGAACATAGCAAGTCAAAATAAAACTTGTAAAAAGAGAGATAATGGATAGCATAAAATCAACGAGTAATCAGATCTAAAAAAACACTAACAAACATTTTTCAGACACTTGACGTTTCATAAAGCTACAACTGTAAAGAAAACTAACCAACTAAAAACAACTTCCAGCAGCTTACTGACAATTATTTGGACTTTATGTTCTAAAAATCTTAACAATAGGGGGAAACCCCATGGATGGGTACATTCTGCTTCTATTAAAGAGTTCTTTTTTTTTTAATTTACAGAAACAATTAAAACTTCCAACTATTAAAACTTAGGAATATTTTACTATTACTGCGTTACTTTTAATCGGTTTTAAAATTATTGACTGTATTATGTGAATTAAGCAAGAGAGACCCTTATTCTGATAACTGTATCAATAATGAAAATCGTAAATAACAGAAATAAATAAGAAGGAAAATATTTTAAACAAAACACATCAAGGTGTAGGAGGAATTAGGACACTTAACCATGAAAAGAGCATGAACCACCTGCAATATTTTTTATTTATTATTCAAATTTCGTGCCTTTTAAGTACTTGACATATGTAAAATATATATTTATTTTCTGCAACCTCTACTTTCGAACAAGATATTACCTTGTTTCGCGAATGAGTTTTATTACGATGTTTAAAATATATTACGACAGGGGAAATGTCTTTTTTAGTTTATTTTCTTCTTTCTTTATTTTTCTTTGGTTTATTTTTCTTCTAGTTTCTCTTACATTCTTTTTTTTTTTCTTTTTTAACTTCCCCCAGTCTATTAGACTCTCGAATATTTTAAATATTGTCCAAACATTTAATTTTCCTAAGGTAAGCATTTTCAAATTATTTATATATTAACAGTATTATCTAACTTATTTACCTTTTTCGTCATGTTTGGGTAAAGTTAAAACGACTAAGGCGACTAAGACTTGAACAGAAGCTGAGCACCAGTTATTAAATAAAGGCAAATGATCGTTTCCTTTACAATTATTAATTATTAATTCAATCTATTTAAGACTAAAATACAATCCAATTAACAATATAACTGCATACATTTTTATTTCATTTTTATAAAATCAGGAATTCTTTATTTTGCAAACAATCAATTGTGTTTACTTTTGGCATTAATTTCATCTCTCTATATTAGTTACAAAAAAGTTACAACATTTATGTAAAAAATGCCTCTGTCTTCCTCTACAATTCAGTATCAAGAAAAAATCAAAAGCTGACAAAGAAAATTAAACAAATACAATAGGAAATTGAATGCTCATTATAAAAGTGCAAGTAGTAATATAGTGGTTTTAAAAATAAATAAAGACACATTGGAATTTTCGTTCAAAAATTCTGGAATTAAAGCTAAAAATTAATCAAATTGCTAGAGAAATTTTGAGATACATCTTAAAACGATTCTGAATGGAAATGTTTTAGTTACTTTTTAAAGCAATAAATAATGTTTTTTTTTTTAAAAAGTGATAAAATATTAATGACACATAAAATACTGAATGCGTTTAGAAAGTGGCTAAATACAGTAATATACAATATATAATTGTTTGTCAATTACAACAATTTTTGACTTTTGAATGCATCAGTTTTCTTGTGATTTTTGCACCAATATTGTTCCGTTTCAATAAGATCATATTTTTAAAAATCAACTTTCTTCTTTACATCATGTTTTCTCTTCTCGACTTCCGATTATTTCTAAATATGTTCTATAGGATTAAATACCAGAGTTTATAGTGGTGAAACATATTGCACGGTTATAGAATTAATAAAGAACAACACTTAATTTATATGCTTACGGATCAATGTTTTGATAACATTTTAAAATATTTCTAATGTCTAATTTTCTAAGTCCCTGTGTTTCGTACTGTTTTAAAAATATTTGAAATAAATCAAATGATCCATCATATTTTCAATAGACGCAAGATTTACCTAATCCGGATGCCAACAAATATTCTTACGTGACTACATTTAAACATTCATACTTTATAAAATCAATCATATGTTTTACCTTTCACTCCTTTTTTTCGCATCTAAATCATTTCTTTTTCAACAGAGACGAAAATATTGAGTATTATTTCATATTAAAAGAGGATTTCCTGTATGAATGATAAAACCTTATTTACGAATTTTGTATAAACACATATCTCAAGCTTTTATTTATTTATCTTGTATGCACAAAAAAGTTTTTATTCTAGAGGAGCAACAGTGTAATCAAGACGATCTGACAAATTAAACTATATTTTCAAGAAGGGTAAAGAAATAAATTTCTTAGATGAATCCAGTAGAAATTTTTACAGCACTTGGAAGGGTTTTTTTTTGTTTTTTTTGTTTGTTTGTTTGTTTAATAAATAAACCACTAATCATTCCGAGTAAATTTTAATCTAAAATCTCTTCTTTTTATGTTTTTAATTCAGTTTACTTTTTAAAACACTATAGCAAAGAAAACAATTTAATGAGTTAATTGCAACAATTTCGCAATCCTTCTTAAATGATTTATTATTTTTGTGATGAAAAATGGTTTTTTACTGAACCCTATTTATTTAATTTCGAATTTCTACAGTTAAAATCAAATTATTTTCAAGCGTTGTAATGTTGTTTAAAAATAAAAAAAAAACCTACAGACTATGTTTTATATACAGCTAGTGATTTGCAGGCTAAATAAATATTGAGTTATATGATTTTCGTGATTTTTTTTCATGATAACCGTATTTTAACTTGTTTATTTTCAGAAATATGGAATCCCTCTCATTTAAGTAGTTCATATAATTGTAATCAATTCTATTTAGCGGTGATATAATCAGTTAATTGGAAAAAAATATTTGCATCAACCTATACACCACAACAGCTTCTGAAAAAAATATATTCAATAACTTATGCGAATCACTGTACAATTACATTACAAGCAGTAAATTAGTCAGCTGGGTTCTTGATCTAAAATAAAACAAATGCTTTCATTTTAAACCAGGCAAAATGTTTAATTTAAATGTCTTAATAAAGAGAGAACATATTACTAATTATCACTCTGAATTATATTCTATTTACTTTTATAATTAGGACGAAAAGGAAGGTTAAAGTTACAAAAGAATCGTCGTTCCATCTGCAAAAGAGCAAGACGAAGAAATGCAAGGTTCTCGTCATTATTGCCTAGATTGAAATAGAGCCAAAGTAATTCTTTCGACCTTAAGCAATTAAGTTTAAAAATTACCATATGACAAGGCCCATCGAAGTATCACATAAACGAAAAATCATGCTACACACAAATAAAAAAGTATAGTAAACTAAAACGTGCAGTTAGGACGAAAAAAATAATTTTTTTCAAGCTGTGATGGTGGTTGTATTACTTCTATCCGTCATAACACTTAAAAAACCACATTGAAAAAAAATAGTAAACACAACATTCCAAAGGCCAAACGGGAAATGCAACGTCAGAAAATAGACTTTCAACGAAATTCTATGAAGCTCGTTAATCACAATTAATCCATAAAACATTTTTTGATTAAAATTCTAATTTTAATTTGCGAATTCTGATATGAATTAAATGGACCAGTCAATTTTATTAAATTAATTAATGTACTAGAAATTATTCAGCCTGGAAAAAAAATTACAGATAGTTTAAAAAACTGAATCATCTATCTAGGCACGGTAACAGCAGTGTAATTGATAATCATACAGCAATTTAGATACTTGTTCTTGTAAGAAAGTTTGTCATTGAGATTCCGCAGACATTACGTGAAGTGTTAACAGAGTAGATGCGAAATTATCTTTAAGTTATTAATTACTTCCGGTATATTTTTAATTAAAACAATAATCTAATAAATATATCATTCGTAGTGAATCTAAAATCGTTTATGCAGAATCTGAATTACCTCATTGCGAAAAAATTCTCCTCAAAACCCCAGACTTACCAAAGATAACCAAAACAAAGAAAATTTTCATTTGATATAGTACTAGTTTTTCAGAAACATAATTAACTTTACTTTTAATATACTTACTAAACGTAGTAGAAAATATTTCAACATTATGAAGAAATGACAAAAACGTTTGAAGACTTATTAATTGTTTATCCGTATAATGTCATTACTAGCACAAATGCTCTTACAATAAGTTTCTTCGTCTCTCAATGCTTTAAAAAGCTGAAAATAATTATTTTTTATAGCAAATTATTTTATAATATCGAGATATAAAAAAATTAAATTCCAGTTAAAGAACCTAATCAAATGGAATAATTTTTGAATAACATTTAACATCTAAAACAAAAAAAAACTTTTTTACTTAGATTTATACTTTATATTATATAAGTCGCATACACAAAAAATGAAATAATATGTCATGAAAGCATAAAGTACTGCTCCTTAAATAGTTTTAAGTAAAATAAGTATAAATTTAAATATAGTTTAAAGAATTAATGAATATAAGGGAAGTCGGGGAAACAAGAACATCTCAAACTAGTTTTTTTTTTTCAAATTTCGTGCTATTTTAATACCTGTCATGACAAAAAAAAAACATACATATTTTCACCCACTTCCTATTCACCCACACAAAACAGTGCATCTGGAAGTGACATTTTGCTACAATCGAAAAAATATGTTTCACGAGTTGGAAGTTATTCTTTTCATTTTTTCGTTGTTTCTTTAAATTACGAGCACCACGTACGCTTAAGAAATATATCTAAATTGTTTTCCCAATGTATGAACAGCTTCTAATTATATTAAGTATTTTTTTATCGGATAAGTAAAAAATGGTCAAGGTAAGAGACTTAAACCATTTTTAGAGCGAAATTTGGAATAAAGTCTTAACTTCAGTTATTAAGAAACTATTATTGATTGCTGCTTTTATAGTAACTGTGGCTGAAATACCCGTTTTTCGCACGGATGAATTTAAAAATTCAACTATCAAACACTTAAAATCATGCTGGAAATCGTAATAAGTTAAAATATCTATAGTTTTCACAGTAAATTTAGATGGAAAACACAAAGCACCATTTTTCGCTGATTTTTTTTTCTTTTGATTCTGAAAGTGATAAAAATATCCCAAGAAAAAAATTTTACGTTGATTTTAATTTGAAAATTTTGATTTTTAGCAGCTTACATTAAACTGTACAAAAAATATTTTTAAAAAAGCCGTAATATGACCTTTAGGATAACTTCAAAAATATAAATTCTGGGGAAATGAATTTTCACAATTGTTTTCTGAGTCAAAATTAAGGTCTCTTTTGTATTATCGCATTTTTCAAATTTAAATGTTACAATCTTTCATTATTTTCTAGATTTCCCGTACTCCAATTTATAAATGTCTTGCCCAGACGTGACAGTCTTAAGCTACTTTCCCTTTTTTTTATTTTTATAAAAACTGACACAACAGTTTCGTTTTAGAACTCGGAAAAAATGAGAAATTTCATATTTAGCTGCCAGATAACCAAGATCTTTCTACAGACAATAATTTTATCCTCTTAAATTAATTACAAGAAGAAAAAAACACAGCTGATTTTGTCAAAGAGACTCCCCTAATAATATCAAATACCCTAATAATCAAATTCAAAGAAACAAATATATTTGAACTTTTGCGTTGGTTTTCAGTTCCATAACTACAATTTAACAAGGTAGTAAGCAATTAAAAACAAAAAAATATTATTTTACTATAACTCTTTCATACTAAAATCACTCAAATAAATAACATTCTATTATTAGATAGATAATTTTGAAATTGATTTCAGCACAGAAATTGATTTTTTGGAACAGTGAAACGGAATATAATAGCATAGTAAAAAAACAAAGCTCCGATAGCAATAAACAAAAATTGTTAAAGTAATAAGTAAATTGTCTCAAAAGACTTGAAAATTTATTTAAAATGCTTTAAAATGACGTAACCATAATGATACTAACAAGCGAAAATTTATATATTAATAAAAATTCTTTTTTAATTATAAGAATTCTTCAATATATTCTACTCAGTGCAGCAATACATATATGCAAAGATTCTTCATTGTGGTTACAAGACAAGAGGAAAACTAAATAATAGTAAAAATATATGTAGATGATTTAAGAAATATAGCTTTAAAAATTCTGAATTTTGTCAAATTAATATTTTTAACTGAAAAATTTACATTTATATTCCGTAAGCAAAAAAAATGGCAGTTAATAAGTATGCATTGCTTTAATCTGGAATCTACGATCAGGATTATTATGTATATAGCAGATGACCCTCAACGTTTCATCAAATTAAAAGATAGCATGTCATAACAATTCTCTCTCAACCCAAATATTATAAAAAAATTTTAAGCTAACATTTCTATGTGGTAAAAGAGTAAAAAAATAACTATGAAGTAAAATAACTTTTCCTTCGATCAGTAAGAAATTAAATAAAAATGACAGTTTATCATCATAAATTAAAAATAGAAGGTTTTTCAATCCAGTTGAAAATTAGTGACTAAAAACTGAAGTGCTGTCGGAACTCCTACTGTGTCTAATTTATGATAACGCACAACACTTCATCTTTTAGTCAAAAATTTCCAGCTGGATTGAAAAATCTTCACTTTTTTATGTATGATGATAAACTGTCATTTTCAGTACATTTTCATTTAATTTCAGTGGTCGAAGGAAAAAAACTTACTTTTTAGTTCTTTTTTCACTCTTTTGCCACATATAAGAGTTAGTTAATTTGTTTTTAATTTTTATGTATCATTTTCTACTTTTTTGGTCTTTATTTTTAAAATATAGTTTCGGAAAAACTTTTTATATAACTTGTAGTATTGTAATTGAATATTGTATTGTCATCCCAACTGATCTTGAGGGTAAAATTCCAAGGTTTTTAGCTTATGGGGAAATGGGTGAAAAATTGATGAAAAGATTTGTGATTATAACTGATGCACACAAAAACTGATAAACAGTACGAGTTAATAAGAAGTGTTAACAAACGACGCATGATAATTTAAATACTATAAATTTGACAAACGAATTTTCCTGGATTTGCTAGAAACACCATGTTTTATCTTCATCTTGATAACTAACTTTAAAAACAACCTTTTGCAGCTCTGTAATTGAGAATTACTTAATTTTAATCAAGCACATCTATTCTATTAAAGTTTCAAAAATATTTCCTGTCTTATTTTTTAAAATTTAAAACTATTAAAAATGTTCAAAACAAACTGTTTTAATGGATTTCGAAAATTCAAAAAATAAAAGGATATTAATTAAGAAAAGTTATATTAATTTAAGAAACTTTCAGCATAGTTACTAATATGCAACATCAAAAATAATTTACAATACAACAAGAAGAGAATTTTTGCGAATAAAAGAAATCATAGAGCTCAATAAAATCAATATAGTAATAGAATTATACTTCTGTTTAGTTTTAGAAAAAATTTTGATAAAGATTTTAAGGGGAAGATGAAGGAATTTTAGAAAAGAACAATTATGAAACAGAATACATATATTAGAAAGTAATACATACATATATATATATTTCTGAGTGATGAAAAGTGAATTTTTATTTGCGAATAGTAGTTTTGCAAACGTCACATCAAATTCCTTCCGAGTATTATCTAACTAATGCTATAATTGGAAAAATCTTCATGACCCATCAAACATCTGTTATTAATCAAGCCATAAAATATGTCAGTGATCTGATCAGATTTCTTTTTATGTCATGTTTTCATGCTTGCGCGTTTCATCAGCCTCATTAAAAAAAAAAAAAAACACTAAAAACTGTTTACTACTTCTGTTATCGAACTCACATTTCTTAAGAACTTTTAACTGAACTGATTTGTTTGATAAGATACGAATTTTAGCTAAGAAATAAATTTGTATAAAAAGATATGAAACACGTTGAAATTTAATCTATTTACAAATAATATATTCATTTAGAGAAATACATGAAGAGATCATATTATTGTATCAAATATATATAAAACAAAAAACATACTTTAATACAAACAAGTATATAATTATTTAACAAGTCAGATTTTACGTAATTTGTCAGATTTTTGCATACAATCGGCTTAAAATTCTATCAGTCTGAATAGTAACAAATTAACGGAGAAAAATATGTTGAAATCAATTCTCGAAAAAGAGATTTTTGTTTTTCATAAACTCTATAATGTAAACACCAATACACATACAGTGCACGCATGAGAGAGAAAAAAGAATTCAGAGAAGAGAAGAAAAGTTCGGAGAAACTTTGCTTTTCACCGTATTTTTGTGATTCGATTACTTTATATTTGATAATCATTATAACTTAATATATTATGAAAGTAAATAAAATCTAAAATAAATATATATAACAATTTATTCTAAAGAAAGTAAATTGATTTTCCCGTCTCCTTTACTATGAAATATTAAGCAACAATTCGCTTTATTTATAACATTCATTAAATATTTTTATCAACTTTAAATAAATTTCTAACTCACCAATCAATTCATGACAAAATGCTACAGCTTTTTATCTTTTCAAAGAAATTATTCTCCAGGAATATCTCATCGAATAATCCAAAATAGAAACTTTGCTACTGCGACGCACAAATGTTTTCCGTCAAGTTTTACCAAATATAACCACTCTGCAAATATTCACTTTCTTACCAAACAAAGACACTTGTTGATCATCCAATAAACCGAGGAAAGACTCAAAATAGAATGGTACTTAAGAAAAGAAGGCCAATGCCAATCCAAAACCGAAATAACATTTTTCTCTGACGAACTGTCCACCCTATGTTTTCTATTTAAATGTAACCGAAGAAATGCACAATCGGCGCCGACGAAAATACAACCCGAATAGGACTTGTAGAAAACTGTCACCGTCGCTCTTAGTAGGGGATCATTACGTTACTTTAGGGGCAAAAACGGGACGTCAGATTATGCGATTACGTTGGTGCCCCAACGACTGGAAAAAAGTAGGATAAAATTTCACAAAAACGGATCATAGTCACAGCACAAACAATACATTTTAACATCTGCAGCTCATATTGTCCAATGATAAAATCTCTCACTTACCCTTTGAACGATAGGGGGAGGAGAGTAGGCGAGGCTTATTCACAACAAACTGGAGGATTTCGCCTGCTAATTGGGATACTGCAGCGAGAGTTGATGCAGACTTACTTAAAAGTCACCTCTGTAAGGAGGAAGCAGGGAGAGAATAAACCATGACGCACAGAACTTCATCCTTTCCACTTTTACTCCACGTATGTTCAGGACTGTACGAAAAGTTTTCATCACTTGAGCAACTTAGGGGAACTCGCTTAGACTGGAGACGCGTGTGGCCGTCAAAGCTCTGCGCAGGATGGATTTTTTTTTATCTCCATCACTTTCACTCTCACGTGGTTTTTTTTATTTGTGTTTAGTTGGATGAGACATAAATTAGTATTGTACAACGGAAAGAAAAGAACTCGATTTCGTCCAGTGAAAAATTAGTTTTATACCTCATTTCCTTTTTCACGTTTTGATGAATCTTCTCAAGAGCAAAAAAAAAAAAAAAAAAAAAAAAGAAAGAAAGAAAGAAAGAAAAAGATTAATTTAATTCTTTTGATTTGAATATTTTATTGGAGTGTCGACTATGCAGAAATTTCCCTTTTATTTTAAAAGTTCAATAACTTTTTTTTAGATAGTAAATGAAATGTCAATTGAATTTTTTTTCCTTCTTTAGTTCGCAGAAAAATATTAGTCTACTCAGAACAAATAATTCATAAACTTATTTTAATAGCAATATGAAAACACATGGTTATATTTAAAAAATACATAACAACTTAGTACTCTTACTGTGATTTCTTGCTCATACGCAGACGGATTGCTTCAAAATAAAATGTAGTGGAAAAAATAAATTCTCGTATTTTCAGTCGCAATTTTTAAGGTGGGAAATCATAATTTAAAAATTAAATCATTGTTACTAATAAATAATTAAGTACTTTAAATGTTTTAAAGCAACTTAAAAATATCAGATTTAAAAGATACAATGCTATGAAATTTCAATAATTTCAGAAAAATTTGAAATTAAAAAAATAGTATTTATAGTGAATAAATTTAAAATTTGTTTTACAAATATTATGATTAGTTACAGAACTAAAGGCATTTTTATATAATCCGAACTAATATATGTGTATAACAGGAAATTGATTAAATAATATGAGTTTAGAACTGAGGAGTGTATTATTTTGTAGTTTTAATCTTTTTAGATATTTTAAGAACTTGAATAAATAGTTTGAGGAAATGAAGAGAGTTTTGAAAGAAAAACATTTCCTATAATTCCTTGCTAATTATAAAATATGTAGAATGCATCAATGGTGTTAGTCTGTTTCTTGCAGCCATGATTTTTAAATAATAGTGAAGAATATAAGATCTCCCAGTTAAAAATTATTACATTTTTAAATATTCGTGTGTAAAATATGAATTTCTTAACTTTCCCAAAATATATTTAGCTAGTTTTTCAATCGCTTTAATACAATCAAAAATATTGTTTTAAATTACAAGGAAATGAAGAGTTACGGCGTTATTTTAGTTTCGTCATTTGATGAAAAGTTTTCAGTTACTCGAAACTTAAAAAAAGTAAACAAAAACGCAAAGTGTATTTTCCCTGCTATTGAGAAAATAACGAATCCATATTATTATAGTGATATTTTTATGAATATATATTTATATAAGATTACTCCGATATTTTTTGTAAGTCCGTTATATATTTATACTGCAATAACTTTGAATTTTGACCAGATTTTTACGTAGAATGATACTTATGAGTTTCTGAATAAAATATTTTTAGAATAGCCATCTTATGGTGGATAAGGCATTTTTACGAAATTTATTGTTAGGAGTTTCTATGAGTTACAATTAAGTTAATCCACGGTTTTCAAATATCATTAAAAGTAATGCTTTATTAAGCAAGAAATTATGCATACATGCTCGAACATTTTCAACTGGATGATATTCATTAAGTTGAAAATTTTTATAGAGAGAAATTTTATTCTGATAAGACATAAGCGAATGTTGATTATTCAAAACTACAAATTACCTCAGTAATAGAAATTTTTGATTCTACAAGATTTTAGTTATGTGACTAAATAAGAATTAATGGCTGACTTAGAACTAAATTGTGTGTGTGCATGTATATGGCGGTGGGAAAAGAAAAATTTCCCCATATTATGATTTATAATATCTTCTCATATTGATATATCAGTATTAGTACGGAGTCTCAGTTATTTCCCTCACATGGTTTCATTTTTATTGTCGACTGAAACAAGAAATGTGTGTTTACAAGTATTAAGAGAAATGGAAAAAAAGTGAGTTTCTAGAAGTGATTGAACACTTATATTTAAAAGGCTAATCACAGAAAGAGATCAAAGTTTAGTTGGATGATGTTCATTATCCATCTGTTCCTGAGTTTGTAAATGTTTACAATTGGGTAAATTTTTTTTTTTTAAAGGAGGACATACATCCACAAAAGATGAGTGTTGTTCGGGATGTCCAGTGGAAGTGACTACTCCCGGAATGATTGACAAAATCAAAGAAATGGTTTTGAGTGATTGAAGAAACAATGCGCGCGAAATTGTTGAGGCCACTTGTATATCGCAAGGTACAGCATTTTTCATTTCTCTCGAAAAATTAGGTGTGAAAAAAATCTCGGCAAGATGGGTGTCGCGTTTGCTGTCGGTGGAAAATAAACACAATCGAATGGTCGACTCTGAGACTATTTTGGTGCTTTTTCGTCGCAATCCTGACGAGTTTCTGCTTCGATACATAACTGTGGGCGAAACGTAGATTACTACGCTCCAGAGACAGCGGAACGGTCAAAGTATTTGGACTTAGAACGTAAACGGGCTCCGAAGAAAACAAAGACAATAAAATCGACCACCAAGGTGATGGCTACAGCGGTTTTTTTTTTTTTTTTTTTTTTTGGGGGGGGGGGAGGAGATGCGTGTGGAATAATCTACATCGATTACTTAGAAAAAAGTAAAAGCAGATAACTGGAGAATATTATACATCGTTATTGCACCGGTTGGGCGAAGAAATCAAGGAAAAAAAGTCTTAATTTGAAAAAGAAAATGATATTCTTCTATCAAGACAATGCACGGGTGCACACATGCGCAATTTCGATGGACAAAACCGTAGAATTAAAGTTCGCATTATAACAACATCCACAGTATTCACGGAATTGGGCCACCAGTGACTTTTTTTTTCCTAACGAAGAAAAGTGTCTCCGGTGACCTTTTTGAGGATCTTCCGAAATTTTATTTTTTAGATGGCTTTAAAAAGTTGGAGAAACACTTGGAAAAGAATATAGGGTTAAAAGAAGATTATGTGAAAAAATAAAAGTAATAAATCTATCCAAAAAAATTCGTTTTTCTATTTTTTTCTAAGGACTTATTGAACTAGCCTTGTTGCGTAATATATTGTAAATAATATATTGCTAACAATATGCTTTATGATGACAATATGAGCTAATATTTTAAAAGTTGAAAATTTTAATACTTTTATAATTTTTCCATTATAAGAAAATAACAATTTCATTTAATGGAAAACAAGTTAAAAGGTTATTATAAGGATGACCTACTAGTAAAAGTTTAACTGATATTTATTTACATTTTATGAACAAAATCATATCGATACTACAACTTATTATTTATATCGCTACATAATTGTCCTAATAATTTTCGGTAAAATACGGTGAATTTAAATTTTGTTGAACGTTTCATTCAAACATTCTAAATTTTTTACTTACAAATTATAACTGATAAAGCTAATTTTCTTGATGTAAAATTACAAAAAAAAAAAAATAAAAAAAAAAAACATTACAAATTATTCAGAATATATATGATAAAAGACATGTACTTTTAATTTTAACATTATTAAATGCCATTCTGAAATAGTAATACATATTTATTAATTTAGGTAAATATTATTCTAAATTATTTACATTGCAATAATAACTTGGTTACAAATTTGACAAAATTATAAACTTCGAGAAAATTCTTTAATTGTTGCTTATAACAGAAACACTTTTATAATTTTTTTAAAATCTCACCTACGTGAAGAAAATCTTAAGCGCAAAATGTAAATTTATATCTCTATAATTTTTTATGAAAACATAAACTATCCTTACGAAAACTCAAATTTTCTTTTGCAAAACTTAACAAAGCATTTAAAAACCTTTTTTAAAAATTGTATTTTACTAACCCTTGAAAATTTCAATCTACTGCTGACTCAAGTAGTTCACCTTTTTCAATAAAATCGTTCTTCATATATTTAACAATACAGGACTTATAATGTAGAAACCTTTATATAAAAATATTTATTCATTCCCATATATAGTATGTTCTGATGAACCCTTTTAGTTTTGTAGAATATAAAGACAAATGTTCGCCCAGCTTAAACTAAGTGGGGGTTTTTTTTTTCCGAACTTTCCTCTCAATTTTTTCTCAAACGATCGATGTGAGACTCGGTGATGGAAAATTAATGCTTATACTGAAACTAATCGTAACTCATAATATGCTTTTATATTCGACATTGCATGGTAAGTTTCAAAGACTCGTTCTTTTCCCGAAAGCCTGATATCGTCATCCAAATTTTTCATGACTAGCTAGATACTTTTTGAATATAAGGCTCAACCTTTATTTAATTTTTCTTCTAAATTCCTTTTCAATACATAAAGAGGGTGCAAAGTGCAATCCTTCAAGCAACATTTGGATTTCTAGTATACAAATCTTAGTTCCCTGAAATAAAAAAGCATTTGAATTTGCACTATATGTTATGTTATCTGCATAACATATGCGTCTTCTGTTTGGTCTGCTAAAAAAGAAACACTTTTACTCTTTTTCAGCTTAAGTTGTAAGTTTTTATGTTCAGAAAAATTCTTTGACATTTAGCAAAAGCTTTGAAATAATACATTATATTATGTACATGCTTATCGGAAAACTATTTTAAATAGTACTATATTACAATTTTTTTTTAACCCAAAGTTTATTTTTCTATTTAAAAGGAAAATTATGCAACTCTGACTATATTTACCTTTTATTCTTAAAAACTTTAACTAGTGCCAAGCAGAAAAAAGAATGAGTTCCAAAAAATTAAAACAATTGACTCATTAACAGTTATAGGCAATTATTACTTAAAACTCTGAAGGGCTTCTAATAAATAAAATTTCATCATCATAAGGACCACATCCGTATTTGAGTAAATAGGGAAATCACTAAAAGGCATGCATATCATTTAGGCCACCGGATGTTAATAACCTAATAAAAACTTATGAAAATAATCTGTAAAGTACTTGAAAGGGAAAAATGACGTAAAAATAACGTGTGTATTATAGGCCTGCAAATTGTTCCAAAACATAAGTTAATAATCATTACTCTACATTATATTATCAATTTCCCTCAACATAAAATTAAAAAACGATGGTTCTCACATAAGTTTGCGAACGTTTGTAAACGTTTGCCCTGAAGAAAGATGAATTAAGTTTAACTCTGATGTTCATGATTCAACATCAGATTTTTAAATTCTAAAAATTGCCTAAAAGAAACCAAAAGATTTCTTGAAAACTCAAGAAATATTCAAAATACAAGGTTTTATGACTGTTCTGCTTCTCCTTTCATAGCGGGTATTCTTGATTCCAATTACTTTTTTCGGGTATTTCTTTTGTTAAATGTCAGCTCACCAAGAATAATTTTTGCTTAAAAATAATTACAGTATATATTTAGGAAAA
This sequence comes from Nephila pilipes, assembly GCA_019974015.1. Taxonomy (NCBI): domain Eukaryota; kingdom Metazoa; phylum Arthropoda; class Arachnida; order Araneae; family Nephilidae; genus Nephila; species Nephila pilipes. Next base: position 26,094 of record BMAW01127065.1, on the reverse strand, counting down.
AAACTTAAAAAATTGCACTTATCATAAGCTCAGACTTATTAAGCAGTCTTTATTTTTCTTTACCTTTCATTGGAGGAATATATTCTTGATAAGGAACTGGAGTATATTCTTGCACTGGAGCAACTTCAGGTGGCATGTAGTAGTAACAGCAAGGATCAGGAGGCATTATGTAGCTTGGATAAACAGGCATCTCGACAGGATTATAAACGACATAAGATGTTGGATATAACATACCTGAAACTGTGTGAAAAATACATAATGAACAATAATTCTTGAACTGTGATTTTAATTCAATTTTACTGTTTACTTTAACTGCAGATTAAGTGTGATTATTCACACACACACACACGCACACACACACATATATATAATGATTAGAAATTAATTAATATAATAAATAAGGCGACTTTCAAATTTCATTGTTGCTTATTTATTTTACACGAGAGAGAGGTAACATAATAATGATAAGGCTGGAGACACAGCTCCGCCTTCTAGTTTGCAATAGAAAAGCGAAGAACAGAGCGAATTTTTTCTTACCTTCGTTTTTATTGAAAGGATCTCTCCATACCACGTGATTGATCATATGGTCTAAGATGTAGGGATTCTGAGGGACCTAAATGGCCTTGAAAAACCTAGTAGGGATTATCCGGACAGATATTCAATCGTAAGAATTACAAGTTCAGCAGCGCGTAATCGTATAAATTAAAGGGTAACTTGGAATTGTATCAGAAAATATAAGAATGAACTCTTTGCTTTTGAATTAGAGAAATGGAAAAATTAGGAAATTAAGTTATTTTTCAGTGAGAATATTATAAATTAAAGTTGAATCATTACATATATTTTACATTGCATCATATGCATATATATATATATTCGAATGTTTATTTTTCAAAAAAATTTCTTAAAATTATTTATAATTATTCATCGAGGTATAATATGTTTTTGAAAAAAAAATTTTGAAATTTGTAGTATCAGTAAATTTATGTTAATAATTTTTGTTTTGTGTAATCGATCAATAAATCAAATGTGTTCTCTGGCAAAAGCTTTCCTGGTAGTAAATACATCCCGCCACATTAGAAGAAAGGCTAAAGTACATAATATGTATTCGCTTATGTGGTAAAAAAATTTTAAAACTTTTTTTTCAGTTAAAATTATTTAATTTATAAATTAAAATTTAATTATGTGTTTAAATAATTTTAGTTTTTCAATTAATACGTTTATTTATTTGTTTAAATGATTTTTTCCCTTTCTATACTTTCTTTTTCATTTTGTTGATTGACTTTTCACTTTCTCTAAAGTGTGATGGGTTGAATCCATAATACTAGTATCACCCCACAATGCCCAGCCCCAAGCTCTAGACAGTTTAGAATGACTTTATCTACATTTTTGAATCAATTTTTATACCAATTTTTTATATTGTAATTCTCATGTGTGTGATAGGTTGGAGCTATAATTCTAGTATTAACAGTTCTCATTCCCAAATCTGAGACAGCTTAGAATTATTTTATCTCCATTTCTAAATTTAATTTTCTAATTCTTTTCTCTTTTGATATGCTTTGTTGTCTTGGTGAGGCTTTATTACTTTGTACTTCGTTGTAATTTTTTAATTTTCTGGTTCAAACTTTAATTATTTTTATGTTTAATACATATTCTTGAATATTACGTAATATTATACTTTCAGCACTTTAATGATTTTTTTACATTTTAACTTTATATGTTTAAATTATAGATATCTAAAATTAACTTTAATGTTTTGTGTTTTTGATTTATTTTACTGAATGATTTTGTACATTGTATTATTTTCATTTTAATAGTTTTAATTTTCTTAATTTTTATTTTGGCTTTCATTAGACATATTTGTAATTTGCTGGGAATTTACATTCACACACACACACACACATGTTAAAAATTATGTTTAATTAACTTTAATAATTATATATATATATATATATGTGTGTGTGTGTGTGTGTGTGTGTGTGATCTTTAATTAATCTTTGAGTTTATTGAATGATTCTGGTGGAATTCATGAATTTATATTATCCAAACGTTGACCGGATAAGTACGTGAAGTTGCGTAGTTCACGCAGCAAGTGACAATAGAGAAAGAGAACATGAGATCGAGCCCAACGCTTATGTATGTTAGGGAGAAAAAAGACAGCTTCCCGGAAAAATTTTGTTAATTCAGAGATTTTAAAAATGGGGCTCGCAATATTTTTGAAAACTTAATACGCGCTATTCAAAAGATGAATTTAGTATTGTTAAAAGAGGAAGAAAAGTATGACATTAAGAAGAACTGAATAAAAAGACAACGAAGTTAAATTTGCAGTATTAATTTCTTATATTTTTTTTCGTTCTTCTTTGATCAATTTAAGTTTTGATTTGTTGCCTGATTTTATTAGTAACCGCTGAACGGGACAATTTGGCAATTAATTCTGGAATAACCCCACTTGAAGCAGTCTGAATTCAAAGACAGCAATAATTGATTTTATATCCATTATTTTCCATTTCCTCAAATTTAATGTACTTTCCATTTTGTTTTCTATCAACTTACTTTATTTTCTTTCAATTTATTATAACTGAACATTTATGCAGTTTTTCTAAAATTATATGTGGCATGTAATTTTTCTTCTTCTGTGGGTAATGTATATATATATGCGTGAGTAACATTTAATTAATGTGTATTATTTTTACACTAATTATATTCCAATAGCCTTATGTTAATGATATAATTACTTAACATTTTACTAATGATTTTTGTTTATATATAGTTCTGTTAAATTAAGTTTATTTGATACTATATATAGATATATTTGCACCAAATGCAAATTTAACTTATTTTGAAATAATTTAATATCCTGATCTAAACGCGTAAACTCTCTCTCTCTCTCTAAATAGCTTACATAATTTTAAAGAGGATTGCATCAGATTCCATAAAGCGAGTGATGGTTTTATTGGGATTAATTTTTCATTTCCTAATTAAGGCATCGTAGAGAGTGCTTTCTATTTTTGTATTTTGATTGACCTATCGCATGCAATATGTCATAAGAATGTGTCAGAAATAGAATTTAAATTATTTTGGTTGTGTCTTTCAATCGGTAATGACACGTCCAACCTATACTTATTATTTTCGTATAAAAAGATTAAATTTAAAATGACTATATATAAACTCTATAGCAAAAAATAAAATAAAATTAAATTTAAAAAAAATAATAAACGACGCACCAAGAAGGAGTTGTCCGAAGGGAACAAACATTGACGCATAGGAAAATTATGTACAGAATAGATAATGATTAAATTTTCAGAAAAGTTGAATGATTTATTTCAGAGTTAAATAGTTACAAAGTAACGAACTCAATAAGGTGGTGACCCACCTCTAGCTTGGATGCAAGCTGCCATATGACGTGGCATAGAGAGATATAACTCCCTGATGGTCTCCTGCAGTATTTCTTGCCAAATTTTCTCCAATTGTCGGGCTAGGTCACCAACATTCCCCAGTAGATGCAGTCGCCTTCCGATCATATCCCATACATGCTCGATTGAAGAGAGATCTGGCTGGCCAAGGAAGTGTTTGACAAGTTGTAAAACAGTTCATAGCAACACGTGCCGTATGTGATCTGGCATTATCTTGCTGAAAAATGCCAGGGTACTGATAGCAAAACAGGTCTCAGAATGAGGTCGACGTACCTCTGTGCTGTAATTGTGCCTCTAATGACGACCAAGCAGGGTCGGCTATTAAGGGAAATAGCACCCCAGACCCTAACTCCTGGTTGAGGGCCTGTGTGGAGTGCAATAGTGAAAGCGGGAACGGCACGCTGCCCTGGGCGTCTCCAGACAACGTCTTCGATAATCGCCAGGACACAGTTGGAAGCGGGATTCGTCGCTAAACACTATACGCCCTCAGTCAGCATCATTCCAACCTGATAGAGCCAAGCACCAATGTATAATCTGACTCAACAGTGTGCAGGCGAGAGTGGCAGGTGGCGTAGCGGTCAGTACGAGTGTAGATTTCGCTCTATCAGCCATTTGTGAATGGTCATGGTGGACACTCGTGTGCGGTTGATAACGGTGAATCAGGCGCTGTGAGAGCACATCTGACAATTACTCTGTCCTCCCGATCTGCTGAGTTCCTAGGTCGACAGCTACCATCATGACGCTGAAATCTGCCACTGTCCACCCATTCTTTCCAGCATCTTCTAATCGCCACATCGCTTAGACCCATATGACGAGAAATTCTCCGATTTGTCCAACCTACCTCTTTCAATTCAATGATACGACCTCTTTCAAACTCTGACAGTTGCTCGTAATAAGCTCTAATTCTGAGGCGATTCATTTTTTCAGTCGTTGAAAGGTATACTAAATCGCAATGCAACAAAACATTTGACTATCAGATTGAGAATAGCTTCTTATATACAGCTGCTGAGTGCGCAGTTCCGATGCGCTGTAGCTTCCGCTATTCCTTCATTGAACACCAAATGTTAATCATTTACATGTTCGGTTTAAATGCCTTTTCAAACGAATTTTCATTACAATCGGGTTACTCCTTCTTCGTACGTCGTATTCTTTTTGTTATAGTATATATATATATATATATATATATATGTGTGTGTGTGTGTGTGTGT
>BMAW01127065.1:0-21076 GCA_019974015.1 Nephila pilipes | reverse complement strand
GTGTGTGTGTGTGTGTGTGTGTGATGAACCCACGTTGTCACTTTTTCTTCTTTTTAAACAGATCTCTTTTAAACATCCAACCAACTTTCATACAATTATTAACTACAACTTTCATTGTAGCTGAAAATTTTCCATTTCGTAAAATCATGATCGTAAGGCTAGGATCAAGAACCCCTTTTTAATTCAGCATTATCCGAATTTCGGGAGCTCATCGTTTTTCTTGGGTATAAAAGCCGAAGCTGGCGGTTGGCCACTCTACTTCAGAATTTTTGTTTTGTGATACGTTTCGCTGTGTGCTTGCTATGTAAGATGTATTGATTTAGCTTCCGTTAATCGAAAACAGGTTCTTGTCAAAAGTAAATAAAACGAAAAAGAAATAAACAATATATACTAGAAAATATGCCCGAATAATTTCCAAAAAAAAAAAATCTCACCCAAATAATAGAACTTGATTGGCCATAATGCACAGGAAGTCAGAAAGACGCTCTGTTTGCGTCCCATGTGTATGTGTGTACCTACCAAAACTTGCTTATAGTTGAAAATGTATTAACGATACAGAATGATGACCAAGAAACATTTTCTCCTTTAAACTTCGTAATCAAAATTAAGTGTAGTGTGAAAATTCAGCAACGCCGTTATCAATAATAAGGCTTAGAGTAAGTCAATGATATGTTATGTGTGTTTATACTAAACACGACTGTTGATACTAAATCAGATTAGTGAACAACTTTCCTTTTATTAAATTATGTTTGATTCAGACTGCCTTATTCATTCTGATCTATCTACCCAAACATTTTGTTTCACACTATCAGTATCCTTTAAGGAAAGAAATGATGAATGGTATTCATTTTTCAAGAAAAATGAATATCTTTAGATCTCCTTGAATTGAATTGAGGAAAAAAATTGTGTGTTTGACAAATACTTTGAAACTGATCTGTCAGCAACATTATAAGTGTAATCCTTGACCTAGTTCATTACTTGCTACTATATAACACAGATAAAGCATCTCATAAATTCAATTTTGGAATTAAGTGGGAAAAAAATTCATCTTATTTTCTTTCAATTAGTATATTTATACTGTCATATCATTTTCGTACAAACTAGACTGCTAATTGATAATTAATAAAGTGAATTCATTTTTAATTTCACGTTTTGATTAATCGAATTAATTACTCTTAATCAGAGTCCATACTCATTAACAAAATCGTAAAATACAGCAGACGCAAAAAAGTATCAATTACAATAAAGTGAGTTAATTTATAAATTATTGAGTTTTAAATAATTTTACCATTATTTATATACAATTAATCAGTTAATAAAATTGAATGAAATTTGGTACCCTTTCTCAAGAAAGCAAAATCATCAATGATAAGTCTAATAACAAAATGAGTATAAAAGATAGGTATAATAACAAAAGTAAAAATGATAGGTATACAGCAAAAGTAAAAAGGACAGGTATATATTATGTACTACAAGAGTTCGAGGTGATACGCTAAGCTCAGAAAGACATATACTACGAACTGAAAACATGCTTTTTTGTTTTGTTTAACAAGATAAATTTAAAAAATAATTAGTGAGAGAGAGCAAATGGCAGTCAACCTGAAATTCAGGTAAATAGAATATTTAAACAATTTAGACAGAAAATGATAACAAAATACATATGTTCTATTTAAATTATTCTCGAAGTTAAAACCATTCTATTGTAGTCAAAGCTAAATCAGGTTAACAACTACACTGGGAAATGCTAATAATCCTCTTCGGTTAATAGTGCAATTCAAAAAACATCAATCTCCTATCTCAATCCCTTCCGAGAACACCGTTAAGTACTAAAATTAAAAAGACAGTTCACATCGATTGTTTGTATACATACAGAAACGACTTTGGAAATGAAAGTGTGCTGGTTGGAAGAAGCAGAATGAATAGAACAGCTTGAATCATATTTGCAAATGGAAATAACTAAAATAAAAATAAACCTTTCGAAAGTATTCAGTTCGATAGACTGCTTTAAAAGCTTTAAGCTTTTGAGTTCGGTCACTTTGGATTAGATAAGTGTTCACCTTTAGATTTTATTAAAATTATATTGGGATGTATCGGTGATGAAATTCGTGATTTTGAACCATAATCGAATAACGAAGACAATGCTAAACTTTTCAGACTACAGCGCTACACTAAGCATTAACTTCGGTGTTTATTTATATGTAACGTTCATCAGATTAACATTCAACTAATGTCGATCTGCACACTTATAAAAGTCGTGTAATATTTCCCCAAACACCCTTAGAAATGAGCTTTGAAATATTACATCCTTATTCCTCAAGCAAAACAATTCTAAATATCAGTTTTATTCAAGGACAGAGATCGAGATAATATCATTTCAAGAAACAGGGACAGTAATAACATTTTGTGAAGTGCAATTTAAATTTTAATTGGCAGCCTGGGGAGGTATAAGGTAAAAAGTTTGAGAACTACCATCTTTTGAACTGCAATCTTGAACCGTACATGTATCTCAGAAATCTAATATGTTATAATCATACGTAACATTAATTGAAATAAAATCACATATGCCCACCATGTCTAATGCAATACAATTATAGATCTCTACATAAGATTGTGAAGTCAGGCTACTCTCTATTTTTTCTTCACTAACCTCGGGGACTTTTTAGTAATTTGAATTGCGTAAAACAACTACTCCTTGCCATCCAAAATGAAACGTGATTAGGCAAAAAGATACGAATAGGAAGTGTTGTGAATTGAATTAGAGATAGTGACATGCGAAATAGAAATGGAATTGAAAGGAGAGAGGGGGGATAGGGGATAACGAGACAATCTAATAGATGTAGATTGCAAAGAATCGTCGCAATTAATCGTTCATATTGAAAACAGTTGGAAGTGACGCCTGATAAGAATAATAATTGAATCTTCTATAATCGAGAAGTGCTTGAATCGAAATGAGTGATTTGGTAAGATAAAACTTTATTATTTGAATATAAACTAGGATTAACTGAATTAAGAGAGATTTCAGAGAGAAAGAGCGATCTTGCATATTCTTTGATAAACAATAAAGTGTGTTGTCCCTCTCTTACGTACCTTTAATTGGAGTTTTGAGCTTATTGATTATTTAATTAGAATTTGAGATGGATTTGGAGTTAAATAATGAAAGAAGCTGTCACAAGGTACTGACAAATTTGCTCGTTGTAAGTACGAGACATGATTACTCAGTAATGAACAGCCCAAAATGTTTAACCAGTATATTCAAGCTTTTGAATAATTGAAATCGAAATGAAATGAGAGAGAGAGAGAGAGAGAATCAAATATACGTGGAGTGGTTCATTTAACTCTGCTCAACTAAATATATACTTATCTTGGGAACTCTAATCAGTAGATCTCAAAAATTAGATCCGATTCAAGAAGACGTCTACCTACGGGATCTGATTCAAGAATGCATGCTTTTTATATCTTCTTAAAGTGCTCTAACCTCTATAGCGTTCTTGTGGCTTCTTCTAATTCCTCTATTTCCTCAATCCTATTTACTACACTTCTTGTAAAGTAAGGCTTAGTTACATATATCAAGGTTCTTTCACACAGCGAGTTCTGATATCAAAATATCGTATTAAAGTAATATCAACGGTTTGTTAAAGGGAAATATTAATGAAAACGCGATGTAATACTTACATTCACTTTATTATTAGTTTAATCTGAATGATTTGAAATTACATTTGCTAAAATTTGCAGAGTAAAAGTGCCACCAAAATACATAAAAAATATATGCAGTCACACAAATTTTCATTATTGTTAGTTCCAAATGAATGAATCGCAGCTTTTTCAGTTCGATTAAGGTTTTCTGATCCGAATTACCGATAAAAATTCAAATGAAAACATTCAATATTTTTTAAGGAAAGGCAATGCAAGATATTGTGCAGATTATTTACCCGCTTCATATTCAAGATAATGCTAGATAAACTGAATGATTTAAATAATTGTAGAGAGCATTAAAATCAAATTTGGAGTGATATTTTTTGCGTATGAATTTGGAATATATAGACTGCTTTATACCGAAGCAACTGCTTACCTATCCTTGAAAATTTGTTCTTTAGAATGCGTTTCATTATAATTGTTTTACAGCGTTGTTTTTATTCTATATATTTGTACATATATTAATTATTACTAATTTTTTATAACATATATATTTATTTATTTATAAATGCTTACTATTTCTGTTTGTTACAAACACACGTACATGCAAAAGTCTACTGAACTTATTTTATCTTACGTATTACAATACGTTTTCAAATTATTCTTTACGAACAGGATAAATCTCTCATTATTAAAAATAACGTAAAGTATTTTTAAAAGTAATATTTTTTTCGTCATACATGTAGTAACTTTATGACTTTTCTGCTTTGAAATAGTATAGATTTTTTTTATCAGTAAAACACCAACAAGGTTAGAAGAGGGGGGGGGGGGAACTGTCTTTTTACTCTGAATAGTTGTTTCATGAACAAAATTAATTCAAAAACTGCAGTCTCATTGAAAGGAATAAAAGAATGTCTCACTTATTTCCGCTCGTACATTTCTCATTCCTTTTTTACTAGGAATGAGCGAAATCTATTCATGTATAGAGTTAACTCATGGTTTTTTTTGCTGCTAGATGGAGTCACTATACTTTAAAAGATGTCATCAGGAGCTCTGATAGAAAGGATCGTGGAATTACTTTTTTTTCTTCTTAAGTTCATAGAGGAACATAATTCTGTTTAAATCTAACTGGGAAAGGTTTTAAAAAGTGATACTGGTGATATTGGAAATGACATTATATGCATGCATGTATGTATATATAAATATATGTGTGTGTGTGACTGTATGTGTGTGTGTCTTTCAATCGTCGTTCAACACTGATAGATTGAAAGCGCGGATATCTTAAAAATATATTTCCTTAAGCGTTATCTAAATGGGAACTGCAATTGTTTTTTGAGAAATCTGACCGTTTCTATTTCACATTTATTAAAAAAATTAAAAACAAGCTATGTTGTTATAATAACTATAGCTTTGGTTATTTGCTATTTTATATTATTCAGAGCAGTTGAGAATTTCCATTTGCAATCATTGAAAAAATACTCAAAATTTTGAAAAACAAATAATTGCTTAATATTGTAATTGCTTAAAAAAGGTCTAAAATCGCAAGAAATAATCACATTTTTTTGTATAGAGTTTTATGAAAATGTTTTAAAACGTCACTTCTTTTCAGTATCACTACATACTCTGATATTATTTATTATTATAACTAATAATAAATTATTAATTTTGTATTATTAAAAGGCTCTTTTTATTTATATCACAGTCTAAAAGGAAAAGTCACAGAAATTTATTTTATGAATAAATAATTATCTTCTAAAACTGAGATTAAAATACATATTTTGTCAAAATTAGCTTATCATATATTGAATTTTTACTTATATCTAGAACTAGATCTCAAGTTTTGGGGTGTACAGTAATCTTTTTAGATAAACGGATTCACTTAAGCGCGCTTGAGCTTTTTGACCCCAGATGTCACCATGATACAGCGTGTGAAAACAAAAATCTGGTGAATATTATCGATATAAACGATAGCTATTTTAAAATTTATATACTTAAGCTTTTGGTTAATTTTTGAAAAGTCTTTCGTAAAAACGATAGACACATTAAAACTGTAAGTGTGTATTTTAAATTTCTGGTTAAATTTTAAAAGACCTCGAGTTAAAACTTCTCTACCCTAGTAAGACCTAAATACTTATTTGAGAATGCGAAATTTTTTAACGAGAAAACGCCATATTACTGTTGATGTCTTATTTTATATGGCTCTGTCTTTCATTTCGTGATTCAATTTTCTCACAATTTTAATGGAATCTATTATCCGCATAAATATGATGGATTTACTTATATTGTTCAATATAGATTTTTATTCATTAATTTGAAATCAATAAATTGTAATTCTCAAAACATATTTTGGAATATTGACTTATCCATAGTCTGACAATCAGAGTATTAGGTATACTGGAAAGTTCTATCAAAGTGGGAAATAAAATAATAAATATTTCATACATTTAATAATAATTATTCAAAAGTATAATTTCCATCGTTCCTAGGAGTAGTCTATAAATATTCAAATTGGTGCCTCCTGAGTTAAGTGAGAAAAATTTGCTTAATCGAGTCATCATGAGTACAGCTCTGCTCGCTCGAAAGAAAATGAATCCTTCTTGGACTGGATGATAACTGGTCATAAAAAAATCAATTACTTATAAAAACATCGAAAGAAAATGAGCAAGTTGTTTGTTCGGAAAGCCTTCCCTCTCCACCTCTAAGTCTAGCATGAGTCTGAATAAGAGAATGTTGTGTATAGAGTGGGATGTCCAAGGACCAGTGCAATACGAGCTTTGAAACTTTACGAAATGCTCAATGGGGAGACGATATTGTCAGTAAATGGATCATTTAAACAAAGCACTCAAAGAAAAGAGGTCAGCAATGTTAAATAGGAAGAGCGTCATACTGCATCATGATAATGCCATTCTCCATGCTACTTTAACGACTCGTCAGAAAATCACACAACTAGGCTAGGAATTTTTGTCACATCCACCATACTTTTCAGACCTAGCACCCTCTAATCATCACTTGTTTATATAAATACAAAATTTTTGTGAAAGAAAAAAAAATAATAAAACTAAAACTTTGGTCAACCAAACTAAGCACTACCTGAGTTCTTCATCTCTAAATATAAGGCTTTTATCAAAAACGGTATTCTAAACATTACCATCACGCTGGTAAGAGTTCATAAATAACAAGGAAAATTATAAGTAAATATTTTTAAATTTATGAAAAATGTATTATTTTCTTTCTATTATTTCGCTTCGCAAATTGACAGAACTTTCCGGTTGATTTAATATGTATTACAATTTCAAGTATTAATATCCCAGTAATTTTACATCTTACCATTTTTTTGTTTTCTTCATATTGTATTTTGCTTTCTTTTCATCGTTCCTCAATATTTCTATTGCCTTATACGTACGAACACATACACATGCACTAACACACACATATATATATATATATATATACTTTATGAATTTTATCCTTATAAATTAACTCGAGTCGCCAATTATGATACATAATCAAAGTTAACATAAACCACTTTATAATCAGTTTTAAGTATAAGAAATATTTTTAAGAATGGCACTCAATTGTTTTCTAATATAAATTTTAATCATATTTACCATCTGTATACTCTCCATACTCATAGTTATACTGATTTGTATTCACTGCCAGTTCTTCATAAGGTGAAATAGATGGCGGAGTTTCTTCATCTTTTGACGTATTTACAAGATCTGTAAAATCAAATGAAAATAAATTAAAGTCAAATAATAATAATAATTATTATTATTATTATTATTAATATTATATATATATACATACACACACTCAATCTCTGTGAACTTAATAAAAATAGAAAAAGAACAATCTAATTAAAAAAAAAATCGAAAGATTACAGAACCTTAAATGAGAATTCATGCACAGCAATAACATTCATTCAAACCCCCTGTTTATAAAAGCTTAAGCCAAATATTTGTATCTTAACGGGAAGCATTAAGCTTAAACAGGAAATGTATCACCATCCCTTGTATCTGAGAGAAAGAGTACTATTGCAAAAATAATTGAAAAAAATTTAAAAAGAAAAAAAGTGAATAAATAAAAAGGAAATAAAGAGAAAAAATTTTATAAACTAAAATTTATTATCAATAGTTTAAAATTACTCTTAATAAAATTGAAAGGAATTCAGTATGCATACATTTTTTAAAAACTTTTCCAAGTTAATGCAAATATCCTGTACTTTATCCTGTACTTAGTTTAAAATTTCATAAGATATGATTAAAAATTATATTTCTAAAAATATTCAAGTTTAATGAACTCCCCCATAAATGTACTTTTACGTATCCAAAACGGAAAATATAGGTCCATTTTATTATATTTATAATATAGAAATTTTATTACCTTCTATTTTTAAAAAAAATCTAAATATTCATTTTATTTGTATTAATAATAGTTTGAGATAATTTAAATACTCAGGATAAAAATATAAGAAAAACCTAACATCTTTATTAATAATTTAAAAGAAAATAACAATCAATATATTTAAATATTTCTCTCTCTCTCTCTCTCTCTCTCTCTCTCTCTCTCTCATACTTTTTATAATAAAAAAAAATATCTTCATAAAATATAAATAAATATTGGCTAAACAATTGCTAGCAGGCCCATGTTGTAGTATTTCTTTACTATGTTTATATACCGTATTTTTAAAAATATATACAATTTTCTTTTAAGACTAACATAACTAAGGATTAAATTTTTTACATATAATAATCTTCTTAATATTAAATTTACTATAAAACTCTTTTTACAACTTTAATAAGATTATCTGAATCAAAAGAATTAAAAAGATCTTCAAAATCATTGCTAATAGCATAAATCTTTTTATTCGAAAAAAATCTCACTGTATCAGCATTACTTTTAAGAATGACAGTACTATTCAACTTATCCGTAATATTTTGTAATTTTTTTCGAGCAAGAGTAATTATGTATTCGAACTATTAGAAAGTTACTGTCCTAAATTTAAAAGTCCTATTAAAAATGAAATTTTGGAGTTAAAAATATGAGAACATTTAACATTATTAATATTAATAGCAATTTTTTTTAAATGCGATAATCTTCTAGAAATTCCTTTCGGGCGACTCCTCACAACTTTAAAAGAATTATTATTCAGAAAAATGATTATTTGTTAAATTAATATAGAACGTTTTTTACATATAATAACAGGATTATTAGGTGCTTTGTCTACATAACTAATAATTATATGTCCTGGAGATTAAAATAGCTTTTTTAAGTCTTTCAAATATATATCCTCATTGTTATTAATATCTACTTATCTAAAGACTAATTTTATAATATCATACTAAATACAGTCTTTAAATTGCTTAAAAACTTCTAATGAAAGACCATAGTTTATTGCTAATTTAGTAACAAAGTTATCACACAATATCTAAACTAATTTGTTTCTTAACGTTAAAAAAAAAAAAAAAAACTTTTTTTTCCGAAATGATGTCTGAAATTCGTACCATAATTCATTATATCTCTTAATTTTTTTTATCCTCAAAAATATCTAATTTACCCGAAAAAACAAATTGATACTCCTCATTGATATACTCCTTGAAAACACTACATACATATATCATTATTTTTTAAAATTTAAGATACACACACACACACACACACACACATATATATATATATATATATATATGTGTGTGTGGGTGGGTGGGTGGGTGGGTGTACAGGGTGTTCCAAAATTCGACCGACAAATTCCCTGGGGGGGGGGGGCAGAAGACATCAAGAATGTGAAAACTGTCTCTTACCATGGAACATGGGGTCGCAAACCACGTTGAGAGGGTGAAAATCGTGAAAAATGCATGCATGCTCTTAATCCAGAACAACCGAAATATATATGTCAGCTGATCACTGAATGCAATTTTTGTAGACTATTGTAGGGTCTCTACCTGATTCCATGGTTTTTGTTTTTCACTCTTAGCTGAGATATGCAAATGTGCGTATTTTAAATGGTAAGCGAACTGCATTAACTGGTAATAAGTAACTGTGCCAACACTAAAGGCGTAAATTAGCGCTATTGATGTAATAAGCACGTGCAGTATTTAGTTGTATGTTTCAATGAGTTTCGTAAAGGCTGACTACACGAATCAGGAATGCCCTGATATATATTCGAGCAGATGGCAATGGGAGCTTAGAACAGCTGATGTAGCAGCAGCAATATCTGAGGAGGCTTTTTCAACAACATATTACCTTCGCCACGATAGATCGACTACCAAGGAAATCGGAGACCTTCCACTCAGCATGGCCTGATGCATGGAGACACGAGTAATGTACTAACTCCTCAAGTGGAAGAAAACGTGCTGCAGTGGTTAACCGATTCCCCGTCCACAAATACACAAGCAGTTGCCGCAAAGATGTACCCTTTCCACATCTGCAAGGAAGAACTTCTAACCGAAGACGTCGATCCCCGTCGTGATCAGTTCCTGCGCTGGATGTTTGACGTCGCCACATATTCTAATCCTCAATTTTCTGAAACTGTTTTATTTGCTGATGAGACCAGTTTTGCATGAGAAGGCATTGTAAACACATATAATGCATTCATGTGGGTATGGATAATCCCCATGCCAGTGTACCGTAGAAATCTTAACTGAGTTTTAGTGTCAACTTGTGGGTAGGATTCCTCGGTGATTTACCTCTTGGAGCCGTTCTTGCTGCTCTAATGCCTGAATGGAGCAACGTATCTCGTTTTTCTACAACAGATCCTCCCTGAATTCTAAAGTGTGCCGGCCGCAGAGTAGAGAGAAATGTGTTTCATGCTTGATGGTATCCCTGCACATCTTACTCTCCAGTTGGGTAATCCCCTCAATGCAACATACCCAAGGAGGTGGATTGAACGTGCGGGCCACGTTGCATGGCCTCCGCATTCACCGGATTGCAATCCGTGTGATTTTTTTTTCTATGGGGTCACTGAGGCAGATATCAAAAGCATACCTGGCATTTTCGAGCGCGTACGGAAATCGTTTCTATGTCATTGTAGACTTTGTAACAACGTCAGCAGGCACCACTTCCAACAACTCTTGTAATAATTAATCGAACAAATCTTTTAGTGGATCGAATTGTACTTTTGTTGTTCCAGCGTAAAGTCGAAACATGCATGCATTTTTCACCCACTCAACGTGGTTTGTGTCTCATGTTTCATGGTAAGAGTTTTCATTCTCTTGATACCATCTATCACCCCTTTGAATTTGATGGTTGAATTTTGGTACACCCAATATATACCAGGTGTATACCTATAAAATGAAGATTTTTTTTAAAATGAAAACCATATGTTAATTTGTAGTAAAAGCTCAATAATTACAGAAATTGATAAATAAGTAATTATGTTAGAGTTGACTGGTGTATCCTTGCGTAGGATATTGACTTTTAGAATTAGTTGTATTTGACTGTATTATGGCACTAGAGTCAGGTAGAAGTGCTTCGCCACAAGGCTTTTGAAAAATGTGGCGTTCTGGTCAAATGTGTGTGTTTTTATATTTTGTGTAATGTAATAAATATAAAAAAGAATCATTTTAATTTTAGTATGCGTCATTAATAAATATTTACAGACTAATATAAAAAACAATAAAATGAATGTAATATGTGTAAAGAATTTTCTAACAATATAGTATTGTAGCTACAATCACTCTAGATTAAAACTTAGTATAAGCATAGTTAAAAATACTGTAAATAGATGAAAAATTTAACATTACATATCATAAGTTCTTACATCTAGTTTTTTTTTTTAAACATGCGTCAACATGTTGTTTTGAGAAAATGGCGTGAACAAAAATGCTGGGACATAAAATAAAGGATACATGGTGTTAGGTTCAAAAGATTGGTATTATAATACATTATTATAATAGTAAATACATTTAGTTTGCTGAAGGTATATTTACATTGCTAAGATATACAGCTAATTTAATATTTTATCACTTGCTTTTATTTTAATATCTGAAAAGAAAATTATGATCTACTTTAATGATTTATCGTTTGCTTTTATTTTAATATCTAATTAAATTATTGATTTTTATGACAGAATCGTTTGTTTTTATAATTTCTGTTGTTGACATTGGCAACGTTTTTGTGCGTTTGAATATTTTGCTAGTGAAAGTAAAAATATATGAGGAATTTGAAGAAGGTATTTTCTATTCTTGAAAATAATTTCTTTTTTCTGGGCTCGAAAGTACACTTACTTTACTGTGATTATTGTTCGTTTAGAATATTTTTACTTTTTCGAGAACTTAATAAAAAAAACTTTAGCACACGTTAAAATGGAACTAAAAAGCCCTTTTTTATTGTAAAATGCAGAATTTTAAAATTAGATCTTGATTTTTGATTGCAGGAGTTAAGATATGAATCAACTTGTGGCAAAAGCTTTATTGGAGGCTTAATACTTTTTCATATTCTTGCTGAAAATTAGTAACTTGAATTACGAAATAAAAACAAGACAAAAATGTACGTGAAAATTAGTGTACAATATGAAGTAATATTCGCTCCGATGCCTGAGTGGAATTCAAGGAAAAACTTCTTAACCACTTTCGAAATTTTGATAAAGCATAATCGTTTAATAGATTAATGTATCCTCCTACCTTTAAAACGCGATTTTCGGTCAAACAGTCGATTTTTTTTTTAAATTTACGGTCTATTATTAAAGCCGGATTTCTTAGCTTTCTAGAATAGTTTCAATTTTGTTTCTATCTTACATAGAACTTGAGTTAAAAGCATTTTAACAATAGTCTGGGTCAAATTTTAGAACTGGAAGTAGCACTCTGCCACCTGAAATGGAACTTTAATGTTTGTTTTTCATTGATATTTTACTTAATATCGCCATCAAAATATCTTCCAATATGAGTTTGTTTGAAAACTGCGAAATGGGGTGCATATGATGCAACTATACAATTTAACAAAGGACATCAAGGCTGCTTAAAAGTCTTAAGTAAGCTGAACATTGAAAATCCGGGCTACTTCACTATAAAGGGATACAAAAAGCTGGATTACAATCGAATCACGGAATTGAAGCGTTATACAACACCTGTTAAATATAAGCGTAAGAAAGTTTTAAAGGCCACCAGGAAGAAAAAGATAACTTATTTGAGTAATACAGATAGTGAACTTTACAAATCAGGGGCCTTTTAATGTTAAATGTTTATTTAATAAGGTAAGCTTCTGGGTTGAAATGTATACTCAGTTTTTTCTCAAAATCAAGATTTTTATATTTTGCTTCAGCGCAAAACATCGTATTGAAATTTTTTTGTATATAATGTTATGAAACTTTCTTTGAATACTCTATAAAAGTAAATTCAGGACTTGAATCTCTCCTATTGTTATAATGTGATTACTGTGCATTTTATTGATGATAAAAGTCATAACTTATGACGAATTTGTACGTTTTTTCTGTATGTTAAAGTACGACTTCCTATAAATATTTAATTTTCAGGGTTAGAATTGAGAGAGAGGTACAAATTCTTAATTAGATTCAATTCATCATAATAAAATTGACAGAATTAAAAAATCTCTATTTAAATTTCAGTTTTGTTGTTTTGCACAAGTGCCATTTTACTGCTATTTTTATGTATTTTTTTAGCTGAAATATTAAAACAATTATTAATTTATGCAAATTTTATTTTGTATTTTAAGTTTTTAGCCATGTCTTATAGTATAATGCATACAAAAAGTTATTTTTTCAATTATTTAAAAAAATGCTCTTCGAAAGTAGGCGGATACCTTAATCAAAGAGATTGCTAACATAATCCTAATTCCTATTAAGGGTTGCCATATTAATTAAATGCAAATTTATATGATCCTTTGGGTAATTTTTAAGACTATTATTCAATCTCCCCCTTTTGGGGGGTACCTCAAATTTTTTGTCACTTTTATAAATTTTAGGACCTTTTTAAAAATATAATTTCCGAACAATAAATATAGGAGTCATTTAAATAGTTTTTTTCTGAGCAGCTATATACTTTCGAGAATCTTTACAATCACGATCTTTTTATTGTTATGAAAGGCAAATGGTTAATTTAATATATATAGTATTATTATAATTAATTTATAAAATTTCTTATTATCTATTTTTCTTTTTATATAATTTTGAAGTATTATAGGTCATTTTTTAAGTTCTGTAAATTACCTTATAAGTCAATTTTTAATCCATTTTTATTATGATTATTCAAGTTTTAATTATAACCAATCAGAATGCTGGTAGAACTGAACGAAGACCAATTAGTATCTTGTGCTTTAAAGGTATCTGTTATATTTGTAGATCAAAGTGACAGAAAAGTACACAGGGAAGAAAATTGGATCTGAACATGCTCTTGGAGAGCTGCCATTTAATTACTCATTCAGTGACATTACTCAGAAGCAGATTAGGTTTTAACAGAAAGAAAAATAATACGATTTCTTTCCAAATAACATGCTTATATTATTATTTTTATTAACCAATGAAAATGTATGTGAATGTCCATTTCTTATAGATGTTGCTTTGAAAGTTTCTTCTGTTGGAAAAGAATCAAATATTTCCTAACCCATTTTCGGGCATGGATAAAAGAATAATGAAACATTCTTATAGAAAGAAGCTATCTCTAGGAATTTTTCTTATATTTGTGTTCAGTTTTATCACATTTTAAAGACGTTTTATTATCACAAATGAAAATTAAGAATAACATCAGTTAAATGGAACAAATACATACCTGGTTTACAGTCTTGCTTGGAGACTGTATTCTGTGTAGTGGGACATTCTTTAGTGAATTCAGCTGTAAAAATAAGAGATATCTTTATGAAATTAATTAACAGTATTCAAAAAGTACAGCATTGAATACTTTATGATTGCATAAAATTTGTTTCTTAAACCTTAAAAGAAAAAACCCACATCTCTAAGGTTTCCTTTTTGAGTACTAAATAAGTAAACATATCCCTACAATAACTGAACTAACATAGCCCTTGTTGAAACTAGATCCAATAGAGGCAGCTATTCGAAACTCTCTTTAGATCAAAATTCAAACACACTTCTCTCTCTTGCTCAAAGAATGAATAAAAATTTAGAATGGTAGAAAAAGAACTAGAATTAATAGAACTAGAATGTTAAATTTAAACTAACGAAAATTTGTTTATTATATTCTTTGTTATATGTTATGTGACAAAATAAAATTAATTAACCGAGTGATATCAAATAAATCTGTTCTATGAGTCAAGTTTTAATTTGGTTCAATCAAGAACCTAAATATGAATATCGTTTGTCTGACAGGTAAGAGAAATTTTCTTACATGTGAATAAGAGCAAGTTGCGAATTCTCTAGTACATACAACTCTTTTTGCTCTTAAGTCTTCATATTCTTAATTTTTATAAAAACCTCATGTGATATCATTTCCTTCAGAAAATAGTTATTCCATACAAGAGTTAGAAAAGCCTCCGCCCCCTACAGGGTCAATCATAGGTGGAATGCATGGTAGGTAACTGCTTATGGGGGCAAAATTTAGGTGCGGCAAGAATATTTTGAACTCGAGTACATGAAAATAATAAAAAACACAACCCCCATAGATCAGTTTTGATTACTTGTATCTTGAACATAAAATAGTAAAATAAAATACGATACGAATTGGCAGGCTTCTGGGCATACCTATATTTTGCGAAGCACCGAAAACCGGATTTAATAAACTTAATCAAATGGAAAAGGAATAGACAATCTTCTGAATATTTCTGTAAATATTCAGCGCATCTTACGTAAACTGTAAGATGCGCTGGCACCACAGTTAAGACTCAACATGCTTTTCCCACTTGCATATAAAAGAGAGTCATATTTAAAACAATGATTTATTGATACAAAAACGTCTGATTGTGTGTGATAGTGATGAAATTAGTTACAAGTATAATGAATGTGTAAAGTGAATTTAGAGGTAGCAGAGTATTATTTGTTTTACACATAACGTTATAAATCCCCCCCTATGATTTAAAATCATAAAATGTAAATTTTGCTTTTCAGTAAATCTGCATTAGTATTATTGTCTTAATTCAGCAATATGTTATTTTTTGTTAATATGGTTCTTTTTATAATTGATTTTAAGCTTGGGGGAGGGTAATTTTTGGGTTTGCCTACTGCGGCCAAAACGTAGGCCAAACCTTCCCTCCATGTGTTACAGATTTCCTATCTAGGCTTTTTTCAGAGACCTCAAAAGCCATCTGAACTACAGTCAGACGGCTGAAGTTTCAAAAATAGTTGAAAAATTATGAACAATTAATTACAATAAAAATTATTTTTCTGTAGTATCAATATTAAGCGTTGTAAATGTTAAAGCATTAACACCAATAACGTGTAATAATATAACAGGTGATTCTCCTGATTTCAATTTGGTAGCGTAATTCAGACTTAACCACTTAAATTTAAACCTTAATATAACATCCTTTAAAATTCTTCTGAAACATTAACAGGCGACTGCGGGTCTTAAATAAAAGGTTCTTTGCTTTTTAATGTTTAGCAAATATTATAATAGTAAAAGTGTGTGACGCACCCGGTTCTCTACATACCGAACACCCTTGATCCATTTTAATATCCTTGAAGTTCACTCTCCAAACAATCAGTATATATCATCAGACAGTCAAATATTTAACTTAAATTTATTATTACTTCAGAATAATCAGAAAACTAATATTACGAATGTGAAGCAGAACCCTTCATGCTTTCTCAACTAAAAAAATATCTTAAAGTTTTACTTATCTGACCAATATAAAAAATGATCAAGTCTAATGTCGTTGTTCAAACCTTCCGACTGATCTCTCTCACTATACTACTATTTAAAATTATCTCTCTCACACTCTTTTGCTCTCACTCACTCTTCCAACACGCACACACACAATCTCCTTTATCTACCCTGCCGTAATCTGTTCACTATACATCATTTTATATATAGTAAAGGTATTTTACATATTTCACAAGTCGAGGATCTCGAATCAAACAACGTCATAAAAGGGTCTATAAGATCAGTTGAAGGTAAATAACGTGAGAGCTTCATATCAAGTGTTGTAGAATGATGATGACAAAAGATTCTTATCACTTTGTCCTCTTCGCAGAAAAAAAATTTCTGGCTATATGAAAAAGTATTGAATTTTACACTTATTCTATGAATCTATATCTTTGTTCAGTGAAAATTAAAATTTCCTTTTTCCATAACCCATGAAACAAACACAAGGAAAATTGGATTAAAAATAAAAATTTTGAGGTCTGAAAAGCTGTAGCACTCATTTCTTAGGATTTGATTTTTTTAAACTCAGTTGAAAAATAGTGGTTTGTAAAAATAAAGATTATTAAAGATCCGATTACCTTCTACCGTTTCCTAAGCGCTGCGAAACTCGGCGGTGGGCGTGTATTTGAACTGCAAAATCTTCAGTTTCGAATACCATGGAACTATTATGGAGCTATCGTTTCTCATTCAGTAAAATATTCATGGCAAAAAGAGACAATTATGATAAATTGGTAGAAATTCGTATTAAGGTGACTCTAAAACAAAAGCCAAAAAAAATAGAGTTGGGCCTTATTAACACGTGATTCACTAATGCACTAGTCTGCTTTACACGCGGTTTTACTATGACTCCGTCGATTAACAATGATTCATGATATCACTCTTAAATTTTGCGGCGTCATAATTCTTATTTTTCTTTTTATGAAATGCAGATTAATCTTTAGTTAGAAAGAGGTCAAAACTTCCTTTTAAGAACAGACATTAACGCCTTTTTTTCTATTTTATATATACGAATCACTATTTCTAGGGAAAATTAAATGTTTCAGATTTGATTACTTTTTTTGTAAGAGATCATTTTCAAGATCTCGCGGTCAGTGAGGTAAGCTGTTATTTCAACCATTTTGAATAGGTCCATTTTTAAGAGTTATGAATATTTTTCTTGTGAAAGAGATTTCCGTAACGATTGAAAATAACTATGGATCCCGAATACCACATGCTAATTGGGCCAGACTATATGTTCTATTTCTTTTCTAAGTCGTCTTAATGCCTTAACTCTCATAAATGAATCGGACTTAAGCGCAAGAAACGGATAGATTTGCTCATGCCCGAGTGTGACTTTAAAATACATGCTTCTAAAATTCACGTGAACGAGCGCCGTTCGGCCATGTGCTAAACCTATGCATCAACTCGATGCGATCGTGTGCGGATGATATGAACCCTATGCTATTCAGTTTCTTCAAAACATTGCAGGGACTAATGCATCGAATACGTGGAATAATGTAGTTGAATTAAACTCGTTATTGCGTGCTTATAAAGAGTTACAAAAATTTTTTACTGAATCTGTAGGCATGTAAAAAATAACGGAATTATAAAAAAAAAAGTCTTTCTTTCTTTATTATATTCATTTTAAAAAAAAAAAAATTGGGGAAATGTGTGATACAAATTCAGAGGATTTTGAATATTTGGAAAGTATTACAGACTGTACTAACGGCAGAGATTCTGAAATCTAAACAGAGATTTCTGATGAAGAAAATCGGAATGCAGTAAGGTATGGAAAAAAAATTAAGAGCAGAAAGTTCTAATCCGTTTTTACCATTTGGGAAGAATCCTGGTTGCTTGTTCCAAGTTGGAAATAATTTGAACTTACTAACACATTAATGGTATTCAAATAAAAAATTATTGAAGTGCATCAAGTTTTTTTCAATTTAAAAATAGAAATGATTATTTTGGACTGTTTTTGACCAAAAATAGTGAGTGTTAAAAGGTTAATCGATTTCGCTTTTTATACTAGACCAAAGATAATATAGATGTTCACATATGTACACGACGATGTAACAAATCGTCTGAACCCAGTTCTCTTCAATTTGATGGCATATTCGTATTTTATACCAAATGGACCACAATACGAGAAGAAAACTCTATGAATACCTTTCACACGGGGCTTATCAAATTGTGGAATGCATACTCTTAAAGGTACTCTAGAGATTTGATGATAATACGAATGCATCTCTGAAAGAGATACGGTAAGAATATCTTTACTACAAAAGTATTCAAAAGAGTCGAGGGTTAACATTAAAGTCCTCTTACTGACTATTCTTGAATTTATGATACAAAAACAACGATATTTTAAACAACTACTTTTACGTTAATGGTGAAAAGCACTTCTAACATAACGTAGCAAAATAATAATGAATCTACATTTTAAACAAATATTCGAAATGTCCCCCTCTTTCTAGGAAGCAAAGCTGAATTCATTTGCTGAAATTAGAAAGACATTTTCATGCTGTATATAACATTTTTTATTAAATCTTTTTTTTTTCATTTCGAAGATTCCTAGAAAATTTGCGAAAATTATTATTTTTTCACTTATTTGAGAGTCTGAATTATCTTGATGTGAGCGCTTTAATGATCATGATTCAAACGTAAACATATAAGTTTATGTTAATGGAGTTAATTTTTAACTTGAAGAAGGAAGGAATTTTTTACTTAATGGAAATGTGTAAATTAAAAATATGTAATAGATGACAAATTCAAGTGCTTTGCTGTTTTCCATCGCATATAAACGGTGACTTTTTGTGTCGCTCAAAAATTCTTGTTATAACCATTCCCAGAGGAAACAATTTCTTAAGAGTTTTAAATACCAATACAATTAAGTAAGAAATTTTGTTCATTCTCATGCTCTCTCTCTCTCTCTCTCTCTCTTATACGATAAAATATATTTGTTTTTTTAAAAATACGTCAAAACTCTTCATTCACATTTTTTCCTATGATTGGTTCGAGCGCTCAGTATTGCTTTGGAAAGGTGCAACAGTTGTATATGTTGCAACTTGGTAAGAAGATTTTAGAAAATGACTTCATTTCCATCTGTAAAAGTAATAATGTATTAGTCATTTGAAAGAATAAAAATAAACTGAAAGATTAATTTTATGACGCCTTCTTCCGTTTGTGTTTGAACCTGACAGATTAGAATTTATCTTCCTATCGAGTATAAGTTTTTTTTTTTTTTTTTTTTTTTTTTACGATTTAAAAAATAAATAAAAATCTATTTTGTCGAACCCCATACATCATTAATGAATTAAATTATGCGTTTTAATGATGGAATAGGGTGTTTCTACATCTGAAAAGCGTTAAACATTCACACAATTTCTGTAATTGGGCAAGAGATATGTGTTATTGCAATTGACAAATACATTAGAAAACATCTTTTGACACTCAAAAAAGAAATTATTTTGCATCAATGTGAGTATACAAATGCAAGTTTAGGTAATAAATAAATTATTGGTTGATTTTACAAAGTAGGTTATAGGCGACAAATCTATAAAATGAATTTCGGTTAACAAGGTCGTAAAATTTCCACACTATGCAAAGAGATAACTTTTAAGTTGATTAATTTTAAGACTAACTTCGCCAAATGTCAAAAAACGTGATTCAAATAAAATTCGAAGCATATTTTTAGATTAAAATATGTTATAACATTAACAAAAGTTATTACCCCCTCCCCCCATATTCATGCTCATCATAGTACATCATTGAAGTGTGGCACATTCAATAAATACTTGGTATTCCTCTTTAGGATACATTAAAAAGAGTCTATTCAGTATTATAAAATGCAAGCGAAATAAAAAAAAAATATTCATATAAAAATGAATAATACATCGCAATGTACTACTACAATTATATAATGTAACATTCATATTATATATAATATTAATATTGAATATTGGGATTTTAATGTGAAAACAATAAGCGTAGACATTAATTTTTTAAACTCTGAAATTATCATTCTAACTGAATTTAGGAACTCGTAAATTCGAGATACATTTTCACAAAATATCAAGGTGTGCCGTAATGGAACAACTTTTTCTTTAATTTTAAAGATCCTCAAAACCTAATCATTTCATGTCCTAGTTCAAAATTAAGGGACCGTGAAATTAATTAATCTTCTTTTGCCCATTTTTTAAAAACTTTAACGAGATGTTCATTCAACTCAAATGAGCTTGGTAGATTTCTTTCCATTAATATTACTTTTATTAGAATATATATATATATATGATTGTGTGTGTGTGTGTGTGTATGTGTGTGTATTGTTTATACACAAAGAGTATATCAGTGAGCTACTATGAACAGTGTGAATACAAGCAATTTGATGT
Source organism: Nephila pilipes (assembly GCA_019974015.1). Lineage (NCBI taxonomy): Eukaryota > Metazoa > Arthropoda > Arachnida > Araneae > Nephilidae > Nephila > Nephila pilipes. The sequence goes on along the minus strand of BMAW01127065.1, from coordinate 309 downwards.
TGAGATAAATTTAACGAGAAATAAAATGAATCATGGTACTATTTCACCAACATTGAAAAACAGCTTTTATGTTGAGAAACAAATTAATCCTTATATTCATAATTTTATTACTAAATTAGCAACTTCAACTACAGTTCCATTAAAGTAAGTTTAAAACCGTATTAATTAACATATTGAAATAATCGATCTTTAGATAAGTAGTTATTAATAATAAGAAGAATATTTATTTTAAAGACTTCAAAAATATTAATCTTTCAGGATAGATAAATTGTTAGTTATGAGCAATAATGCACTGAACGAAGCACATCA
>BMAW01127052.1:223-10662 GCA_019974015.1 Nephila pilipes | reverse complement strand
ATTTATTTGTAATTTGTGAAAGGGTTTTATATGGTTAGATAATTATATACTTTCAGCTATGGTTGTGTGTGGCCATTAAGAAAATTCTATATTATTGATATTCACGTAACATTAGTATTTTTTTTTACATTTTGTTTTTGCATGTTTATTTTTAATTAATTAATATGCTTTTTTAGATTTTTAATTGGTTTTACAATTTTTTTTTAATTCTTAGTTATTTAGGTATATTTTTGCTATTTGCAGATTAATTTAATTTGTTTAATATTTGTACTATGATTACTTTCTATTTTTTTCAATGATTCATCTCCTTAACTCACTGATTCATTGTTATTATCAGTTATTATAATGTAATAATTTATAATAACGTAATTCATTATGTGTCATGGTTTGATGAACAATAACGTAATATATACACATTGTGCCAGTCTAAAGTATAGAACAGTCTTAATTACATTATTTCTATAATTCTAAATATTTGCCTTTCTTTTACGGGGCATCCTCTTATAAGTTTTCAGTTAGTAGATTTTTGCTTTGCTTTTAAGTTTTAGTTTGCTTAATTAATTATAATACTTTTTATATGAATTATATTATTTGCACTTTGAATATTTTTAACGATTTCTTTAACTCTGCAGATTCTTAATAAATATTATTGTAGGGAATTTATGATTGATATAATTAATTTCTTTTATGATATAGTATTTTGCGAATTATAATAATGATTCTAGAACAGTCTTAAAGTATGGGTTTCAAGAGTGCATTAATATATCAGCTTTCAATATAATCGCAGCATTTGTGCCTATATTGTTTTGGGTATGTAGTAAACCTTGAAAATTGACATTTACACACACATATACGCACATACACACACACACACACACACACACACATATATATATATATATTTCGTATTTTAACAGTAAAAAATTAAGTATTATATGTAAGCTACCCTGAACTCCTAGCTTTGAAATTATAGAAAAATTAATGGATTTATAAAAGTTTGGTTTCTTTTCAGTTGTTATTTTATCAATACATGAGAAAAAAAAACTTCAAGTAATATAATGTAGAAACATGATTATAATTCATTCGTTATTGTTCGAAACTTTAAAATGTTTCTAATTTTTAATTTTATAGCGTTCATTATATTACACCTTATAATGAAATAATCAGTATTTTAAACACTGAAATTATAGATTAAATTATGATAAATTGAACAATGAAATATGTTCATTGTTTTTAAATATATTTTGAAATTAAATAGATATTTTATAGATATATATTTATCAATAATACCTTTTAGAGATTTATATATATTTTATATACACTTAATTCTGTTTGACAATTTTAATGTGAAGAAAAACAATGTAGAAAAGAAAAAGACATAGATAAAACAATTTGTACATCTATATGAAATAGCAAATTCTCTTCACTCGTCACAGTTTTTTAAGATTTTAAATTATTAATAATCAAAAGTAAATATAAAATCCAATTTAATTTTTAAAGGAGCTTTTTTATTCATTTAAATAATTGACCATATCATGAAAATTCTTCTTCAAACGATGTGTTTAATTCAAACGCAAAAAATAAAATCTGAAGCTAATCTTTCCAGCAGATACTTACTGATGCCTAGTATATTTATGAAAGGGGATTCCAAAAGACTTATCTCCCCCTTCCCATCGTTTTGAAGGAATGTCTCAACCGTAAGGACAAGAGTATGGTTCCATAATGGGTCCTAACAATTCCTGTCAACTTTCATTGAGTATCCGCCACATTACCTAATTATCTAAAAGTCTTTACACCTCTAAAGAAAGGAAAGCAATTCGTAAAAAACATGAGTCTCAAACGAACTTAAAGTAATCTTGTGAAAGCGAAAATATACGTCTTTACCTGTTTTCAGCGAGTTCACTGCCGTAAGGAATTTTGCGTTTGGAATGCTTTTCAAGTAACTCGAACTGAATGGGATTTTACGTGCATTACGGTTCGAGTGCTATATAAAACCTTATTTTGATCCAATCAAATTGAAGAGAATGAAATTCCTAACTTTTAACAGGGAGACCTGTTACAAGGAATCAGAACAGAATGAAGATAGATTTTCCACTTCCTAATGACCTGCTTTGCATCTTATTATCTTCATTTATAGTCAATTTATGTTTATCTCTAATTTTAATCTTTTTATTTTTCCAATTAATGTTTTTAATACTAATTTCTATTCACGAATAATACAGTTTATTCTCATGTTGAGATTTAATTCCGTAGGGTTTATTTGACTTTCATTCTATGTGATTACGAGAATGACATATATAAAGTAATTCTATAATTGTGTAAATTATAAAAATGTTCAAAAGAATTTTGTATATTGAATATATCCGAATGTATATATATTTCAAAAAACATAAATATTGTATTTAAGATTAGATATAATATTAACCTATGTTATTATATAAATTTCATGTGTTTTAAAATAAATCTTTTGGGAGCAGAAAAATGTAATTATAATTAACAAAACAAAAAAAAATATGCTTAAAAAACTTCAAAAATATTTTTAGACGCCTAAAAAGCTAAGAAATCCAAATGGGAATAAAATAATTTAATTTACTTTTTCTTACTTGACCAGAAATGAGAGGTTAATCAGTATTATATTGGAGCCGAACAATCTCAGAATGCATGTTACTTTATATTTAAAATTGGTAAAAACTAAAAGTCGAAAGAACAAAAATAATTGACTTCAGAATATTTTAATCTAAAATTCAGAAATAATGCAAAATAGAATAAAATATCTAAAAGTAACGAAATTTAAGTTATGTACTGAAAATTCTTTTTTACTTAAATATAAATGTTACAAATTAGTATGGAAGGGAATCAAATTGGACTCTTACAAAAAAAATCATTATAATAACTAAGAGACAAAACTGGGGCTAGATTTGGGGGAATGATTTTTAAATTTCCCGTTCAATCTTACGAAAATTTTATTATAATACACAAACAAATATTTCAAAGTTCTAAAAATTTGATTGAAAGTATTTAATTAAATTTGAAAAATAAAACACTTGTACTACTACACAAAAAAACTAAAATTCATTTCAAAATTTATTAGTTTAAACGAGAAATGCTCGAAAAATTGATATGATTGAAAAGAAAAATATTTATACCTCACTGAAAAGTAATAGTGGTAACAAATATAAACCCTTAAAATCTTTCCAAATTGCTTTAATTTTATTATTGTATTTTATGACCTTCAAAAGAATTTCAAAGACTTTAAAGAAAATGTTTTAATCAGTACTATAATTTGCTTCAACGCAATAATTGTAATATCCAATAAAATTAATTGAAATATTCAGAATATTCTTAGCCAAATTTATTATTACGTAAGATGTAATTAAGTGTTATATTTTTAAAAACTAAAATGTGTACAATAATGTTCCAGATAGGCATCCTCTTAACAACAGATGAAAAATAGTTCACGAAAAATCTTGCTGTAAATTTTATTAGTAAATTTTACCTGAAATTTTAGATGACTGTTTCTATTTTTGTATTATTAGTTTGGATTAAATTAAGGTTGGTATTATTGTAAAGAATCTTTGTACTTTTAAGAATAATAAAAGCTTCAACATATGTATATTAAATAAAAAAAAATATTTATATAATTATATTTTAGAAATGTAAAAAGATATTAACTATACTATTACTTACTCGGCCATTTTGTACTACAACGTAAAAGTTTTTATATATTTTTTATAATTAAATTTCATGTTACTTTTTTTGAATGCTAAATAAACTAAATAAACAGAATAAATAAGAGAGAGAGAGTTTATGATAATTGGAATAATGAGCCAGAAGCTTATTAAAATAATGATTTTTAAATATAATTAAAGTATTCCTTATTGGATGGCTTACATTTGTTTAATTAAACATGGAATTGATAATCCTATTGTCTGAAATAGAATTTTTTTCTTTGTTTTTAATATAATTATAATATCAGAATTATATTTCATAATTGCACTTTTATTATAAATAAATCATAATTTTACCTATTTTTACAACATATGTATTAAAACCATTAATAACAGAATGGAATTTAAAGGTGCTTTAAAATTTGGATTTTAATATATATGTGGATATTTATTATTATTAATTTTTAGACTCATTATTTTATGAAGAGTTGATATTCTAGTATTAATTTCATTATTATAATTTTCTTACAATGAACTAATTATTTTTTCAAATTCTTTAATGACCTTTAAAAGCAAGGGCGGAGTACTGAGTACAGGACTCGATAAAAAGACAGCTTGTGAATTTAAGAATAATATCGTGTCTATCATATGTGCCTTATTTATTCTCCTTCCAAAGTTCATTCAGACAGGTACTTAAGTTTTAAAGGTAAAGGTCGCATTTTGATGTATTCTTTTTCATTGTTTTCTTCTGGAACGTCTCACCTGAAGTACGGAATAAGCCACCAATGTTATAATGCAAGTTATTTCTGTAATATATTCTATTTCGTTTCTTCGGCCGTATTGAGGCTCATTTTATGATTTATTGTACGTTTTACAAAAATTTTAATCTAAATTGATCAAAAAACATTATTTTATGTAGTCGGTATTTTTCCTATTCTTTTTCTATAAGATATTGTTATTACCATTCAATGTGTGATTAAAATAAATTTTTATTCACCTAAGGGGCTATTATTTTAGTTAGATCACTTTTGGCGTACCACATCACTTTTTAATTTTGTTATCGTTTTCTTCAATTTTTAATTACATGTAGATGTTATAATATTCAATTTAATAATTTATTATTTGTTTAATTTTAATTACATTTAGCTTAAATATATTCAATTTAATAATTTATCGTTTCTTTAAATTTTAGTATAGGAAAAGCTCACTTTTGTCGATTTTTCAATATTTCATCATTTTCTTTAATTCTTTTATTTAATTGAGTAATTTAATAATAATTATAAAAAAAGCGTACTTTGGGTGCCTCATCTGTTGTTTCCAAGGCTTTAAATACAGCTTTTTTATTAATATATATATATATATATATAAAATTCTACTTTTAAAAGAAAAAGGCGGTGTAGATGTTGCAGATAAGTTACGAGGACTTTATACTCTTATCAGGTGAACCTTAAGATGACCTATGGTGATAATTTGATGATGAGTGATAATTTTTTATAGTTTTTTAAGCATGGTAGGTATAAACAGCCAAATTATGCTTCAAATGTCATCACCCGATAACGCTCCAAAATATAGGCTCTATATTCTAAAAGACTTAGCATTACCGCTTTTGAAACCACATCTACAACAGAGAAGTTTGATTCCATCGTTACTGAGAAGTTCTAAAATCATTATCAAGCCTCAATTCAATGACTTGAAAAGTGAAGGTCCAGAAGAATCTCCGAAAAAGAAAGGATGGTGTAAATTGTGCTGGCGAAAACAAATAGCTAAAACAATTATGAGTTGCACTGAATATTTTAATTTTATGTGCAAAAATCTTATAAATATAACCCAATAATTCTGGGAAATTTCCGATAATTTTTCCACAAATATCAGTTAAGAGTCCGAATGATGTAAATAACCTTTGTAAGTCTAAATTTCTCCTTTGATTTTGCTTTAAATACATAATTTAATTCGCAGAATAAATATTAACAGCATTTTTACTGTATTTTTGTCGTATTAATTTTAATATTAAATTTTTTTTTCTTTTTATTTTTTCCTGGTTTTTTATTTCCTCTATAATATTACTAAACATTACATTTTACATAAATGGCACTAAAACTTCTTATTTAGGCTTTGAAACACGCTGGCGTACTGACGTGTTCCTATGTTACTCTAACCCGCTCGAGTTCTTAAAGGTTAATTATACTAAAGTAGCAATATTTGCCAATAAATACCTAATTCTAGGGAACTTCATCACAATTTCTATCACAAAATCATTTTGGAATTCTGTTTTGGAATCTCCTTTTTTTCTCTTTCATATATGTACTTTCTTTAGTTTTGAAATTCATGTCATACGGGATTTCTGATAAGTAAAATTTATCTCGACTGTTAAAAGTGTACACAATTTTCGATTAGTTACAATTCATTAAAAATCAAATTAAATATTTTTGATGTTTTAAAATGCTTTATAAGGAAATGAGTTTCTAAAACATGTAAAATAATTGAAATATATTCTTAATTTTTCATATTATAAGCTGAAGAACATAATAAAAGTTTTATTTATGGAAATTATATTAAGTGTCTGTGCGCAAGATATTTCGTTCAAAGAGAATTGTAATTACTTTTGTATGTTGTTTTTCTGTCATATGTACCTCCTTTAATGTGTTTTTCATTAAAAATGAAATACAAGTTACAGGAATATTTTCACAAAAGGAATTGTTTATGATTTTTTGCAAGAGTATTCCTGTTTCTTAATGCTTAAAATGTTATGCAATTTAATCTTTCGTACTTTTTAAAAAATTAATTACAAAGCTTTGTCAGATTTAGTTTCATTGTAAACAGTAGAGTATAATTTCTACAAAGATTTAAGTGTTTAAAGGGTATCTGGATTCTTACACTTCAAAATTCTTGGGGTTTTTTTTTCCAAAAAAAAAGTCTGCTAGAACCCAATCCTTTTGATGAAGGTATAATTAATTAGGTAAGCATGTACCACACTTCATTTGACAAAGGTCAACAGATTGCAAACGATGCTGGATAAATTAACATTTAAAACATCTCAATACTTATTTTTCATTTAAGTTAGTATTCTGCACTCTTTCAAACAGAACAATAATGAAGTTTAAATGCTTTAATATTTAATAATCAATGATAAATGAAGGGGATACAGCTTGTTTCATAAAACTGTCGTGGAAAATAGCGAGTAACGTCGTAAATATCAATACAATTCGAGATTCGAGTATCTAGGAAACGCCTCTATTAGTTCAAAATTATTTCAGCTGGTCTGGGCTGTCGATGATGAGAAGGAATCTTGAGTGGTCCAGGAGGAGAGGAGAAAGACAGTTTATAGATCATTAGGACAACATTCGTATCAGCAAGGATAGAATTCCTTTTTCTCTTTTGCCGTGTTCTTCTAATAGTTGAACGAGTATATATATTAATACCAAAGGTGCGCACGTAGAATACTTGCAATTTTTATAAAGAAATTAATTGTTCAAACGCAGTTCTGGCAAGTTAAGAAGAAGTAAGTGGATCTTGCCTATTCAAGTTACAGTGAGAAAGTGGCAAGCATTGAAAGGAAGGTAGCCACACATAGACCAAAAATGTAACGATACTACGAACACTTCCAGAGTTATCAAGAAAAAGCTTGCTGTCAAATGTACTGCTTGTCAAACGTGAACAAAAGCTTATTAGTGTCACGCCGACTTTTCCCCTGCTGGAAGGGTATTTTCTAAGCCTGATTCCATCTTCCTGAATAGTTTTAATAGAAGAGCTATATTTAAAATAAAATAATCTTTTGAATGAGTAGCGTAGTAGCAACACAACTTCTACATTTTTTTTTGAGTTTATATAATTTGCTTCGATTTTGGATTTCTGTATTATTTACATTCTCGCAGAATGAGTTTCATTATAGGTATCCCTTTGAAAAAATGATCGTTTCGACAGAGATTGAAAAAGAGACGATTTCAAGGCAAAAATACCTGAAGAAACCTAAGTCTCAATTTGCCAATGATGTGTTGGAAAACATTCCACCAAACAAACGTGTTGCAACTGAAAAATTTCCGAGTGCACACAGTGTTTTGCTATCACTGGAAAACGAAGCATATTATGGATTTGTGGGCTATAGATTAATTGATATTAATATAAAGATTTCAGAATTAGTAAATATATGCATTGAGCTATTTGCCTATTGGAAATAAAAATGAGTGAGAGAACTTCACTATAGATTTGACATCAATATTCCTAATAATTTGTAGGAAATGTGGAACTTTGCTGAAATTCAATTCCTGTAAGCTAATTGGCATCAAAAAATGTAACAGAAAATAACAGAATAACAGGTATGGTTTGTATTGAAAGCCTTGTTAGGTAAAGAGAAGACATTTGATGGAAAAACATTTGTGTAATATGTCGCCTAAATGATGCCGTAGTAAGAAAATTGAAAACTTACTATGGCAAAGCTATCCGTGTCAATGTTAAAAATGTCAGAGGGATGAGGCAAGATATAGGCTGTATCAGGGATGGATGTCATACAGACAGTTCAGATGATGACCCGAGACATTGTTTCTGTTTTAAAATCAATAACAGTTGTCAAAATAATGTTTGTGCACATAACAACAAAGCTCATAAATTTTATCGTAAGATCACGGTACCAAAATTCTATCTCTCAACGGTTTTAATTAGGAAACAAATTTATTCGTTTATTAAAAGCAGTTTTAAAGTTACATCACTTAAAACCTTTCAATTTACTAAATTTTTAAACTTATTCAATAAATTATTGTGCAGATTTGTAATGTCATAGGAATTTCAAAGATTTAACAATAGATTACAATCAAAATAAAAAAATTATTTACTTCCAATTTAGGAACCTTAATTACTTTCGTTTCGTTTTGCTATTCTAGAATACGTATCCTGTAATAAAATTTCAGTCGGTGAAGTCGATTTTCTTTTTTCATTATTTTCAGCATAATTATTTTTCGTCGCTATTAAATATATATCTTTGATTAGCTTAAACGTCTAGGTCTAATTCTAAACTATTACAATCTAGAAATGTACTTTTTTAAATCCTTAATTTTGTTTCCTAACAAAATTGTTTATCTTCAGAAAAGACTCAATTTGTTTACCATTAAATTCAAAATTAGTTAATGATTTCGTAACATTTCTGTCCTGAGTAGAAAGTTTACTTTTAAATATATTAATATTTACTTTAATCTAGTAAGTCTTAAGAAATATACTGATTTGCATTTAAACCAATCGAGTCGAAAATAAATGGTCTACCTGAATTTACTAACTTTTACCTTTTTTTACATCCTTTTCCGAAAGTTTCGCCGCAATCGGGCATTTTTTTCTGCACCGCACCTCCCGACTGCCACACCGCGCCTCTGTAGAGGCGACCACCGGGCTTTTTTCCGTAGCGGGAGCTGCCTCTTCCTCCCCGGAACGCAGGAGACCCGTTTCCCGTTCCGTTCCCGCTCGAAAAGACCCTTTTCCCGGAAAAAACGAGGAAAAGTTTTTTTTAAAAAAAATTCCGAAACGGGAAAAAAATTATTTCTCCGAATATCGAGTGGGACGTTCCGACGGGTGAAGGGCGGGGCAGTGTTTCCCGAAGGTTTCGCGGAAGTCCAGGCGCGTTCCGGGTGTCGTTTACGACTTTTCCCGTTTCCGGGGAAAATCGGTTTTGCTTCGAAAGGAGTGAAAAAAAAAAGATTTTTTGGATTTTCCGCCGTTTTTTTATCGAAGAGCATCGCGAGAGAGCGGAAGAATTAAAAAAAAAATTATTTTCACGAAGAAAAGCGTTTTTTGGTAGTTTTCGTCGAAAAACATTAAAAAAAGGTGAAAACTGGTAAAAACAATGTATTTTTGAAAAGAAAACGGTGGCGATTGCGAGTTTTTATGCAAAAACATAAAAAAGGAGCGAAGACATCGAGTTTTACCGAGAAAAGCAGTTTTTATGGGAAAAACGTTAAAAAAAAGGGGGGAGAAAAAAAGTGATAAAAAACGATAAACGGGCCACTCCCCACGGTCCGGGAGGGTTCGGGAGCCAAAGGGGATCTCGGATATCGAAAATAAAAAAAAAAGTTAAAAAACGGAAAAATCGGGGAAAAAATTCCGAGTCCCGCCCATTCCCGGGGTCCGGAACGCAGGGGGGAGCTTTTTTTTCCCGAAAAATAAAAAATTCCAAAAAAGTGAAAAAAGACATCAAAGTCCCCGAAATGGGGTGCGAAAATCAGCCTAAGTGCCGCCGAGGGCGAAGTTTTTTCAAAGTCCAAAATCAGCGAAAAAGTTTCAAAGTCCCGAAAATTTTCTTACTGCAATATACTAACTTTTTAGGTTTTCAAAACATTAAAATTTCTTCAATAAGCTTTAAATTGAACAGCTCACATTTAGGTTTAAATTCTGGTGCTATTTATTTCTGTCTTATTATTTTTATGCAACTTGACTTGTGGAGTAAATTTGAATTTCCTGAAATATATATATATATTTCTTGCTCAGTTCGAATGTTTTCTTTTTAAATTAAGTGATCCATGTTATTTTAACTGTTTCTAATGACTGGGAATTTCATTCCTAATTACAATTTGCTTCGCCATGCACATATAAAAATGGATTTAACCCAAAATCAAAAAATTCCAGGCCAATAAGAGGCTTATTCAATGGAACGCTAAATACTATGCTACAATCTTTAATGAAATTTATTATCAATACTCTGCTATTCTCGGGAGTTAAATTATGTATAATTAGTAATTCAAATAAATATCTAAATTTAAGAATTTATATATTTCCAAGATAATGCATTGCAGT
>BMAW01127041.1:36071-64697 GCA_019974015.1 Nephila pilipes | reverse complement strand
AGCTCTAGCTTGATGGGAAGTTGGTTAAATTAACTATCGAAAATTCGATAACACACACACACCAAGTGAAATATATAAAAACGTTTTAAAATAAATCAAACTACGTGCTTCTAAACTTCCGGCATATATAAAAAAAAATGTTGCAACAAAGGAGCGACTGTTTAAGGCTCCTGTCTACCCGCCATTTTGATTTCGTGGACGTATTGTTAATCTATGGAATTTCGACAACCATTCTATGATATGTACTACTTGATGTATTTGAATGCAATAAAATGAATCTGAAACAGCAAAAAACCATGTATGCTTCTGTAAAATTACTATTTTCCTCCAATTTTTAAAAATATTTTTACCCCTATTTTAATGATTATTTTGCAAGTTTTTTACGATCTTTAAAAATATTTTAAAATATTTTTAAAAATCACTGGATACACTTAATTTTTGCCCAAGCATTCATTATTTTTTACTCTTCCAGGTTAATTTTATTGCACTCAAATAGATCGAATAGTAAATATGTGAGAATTATAGTCGAAATTCCATAGGATTAACATTACGTCCACGAAATCAAAATGGCGGGTAGACAGGAGACTTAAAACATTTTCATATCTCCAAATCTATTTAGGTATACAATTGATCAGTTTCTGTCAAACTTTCGATTGGAAATGTTTATCTACGAAAAAGATAATTTGCTAAGAAATATGTTTGAATAAACATATATAAATCAATTCTATAAATATCTTATGGAAGATAAATATAGTCAATTATAATCATATATGCTAAGGGATTTATATTCGTATATGGAAGTACTTATAAATGTAAAAAAGTATTTTTCGAAACAAAATCACAATTCAAATCATTACTAACAGATGATAATTTACAAACAATTTCGCTGATAGTAAATACTCATTTTGAATTTCAGTAGGATGGTATATAAACTGGGTAAAAAAAAATACATTCGTCTCACTGGTACAAAATTAGCCAGTTAAATAATAATGTTCCTTTTATAATAAATAAAACGATTTCTTTCTCGTTTTGTAAGTGTCAAAATGTGCATATAAATACTGAGTAAAAATTTCACTTTTTGATATAAAATAATTGAAAATATTACTTTTGTGTTCCCAAATGAGCGACATTACTCTTATAAATATCATCGATTTTACTACCAAACTATCCCTGTCTGAAAATTTTACGATCTGCTCTTTTGTTAAAAAAGATATGTTGACATTTGATATAAATAATAGCTTCACATAGCATTGTAAAGATCTCTCTCGCTTTTAATATGTCGTTTAGTAATTTTTTTTTTATTCTATTGATCTTACTTTCGGTTTCATTTTACAAAGTTTATGCAAATAGGGAAAACCAAAATAACTGCATTCTCTAGTTTTCTTATATAAGCCTATTAGATAAACGACTGAGAGGTGAAATAAATTTAGCTGAGACTGCGTGTAGGAAATATCATAACTCTGATTATTAATCGCTGACATTGATATGTGGAGTCTAAGATATAGGTTAAATTTTACTTCTTTTTATAACTTTCGTCAAATTTATCTTTTTTTTTTTTTTGGTTCATGTCCAGTTTCAGGTGCTCCTTGGTGATTGTGGTGAAAACTTGGCGACTTAGAAGAAATGTGGCTTAAAGTAGCGCTACGTAAACAGTGACTCATGATAAATACCTTCCGTAAGCACATACAAACCATCTCAAAAAAATTTTTACATCCCTACAAAATAACAATAATCCAAATATGAAAAACTTAGAAATTTATCAACCTAATAATAAAACAAAGAGGCCGAGAATTATTCTTCTTAACTCTTATGAGCCTCCATAATAATTTGCAAAAGTGTATTAACTTTAAACTATTAATTTTCTCTTAAACATATCTAGATTTCCTAAAAATTTCAAAACCCCAATACCGACCATGACCTTCCCACCTCCCTCTCTTATTTAACTTAAGCCATACTCCAGGACTGCCAATAGCAGATAGCACTCTCACCACCCTCCAAATTCTCCTACAACATCTATACAAAATCTAGCAGAAGAAGAAGCAAGCTTCCCATTGGTTCCCTACCCACTCCTCCCGCACTCCTTCACAACCAATCACGTAAAAGAAACCAGCCCAACTAACTACTAGCTAACTTCAATAGCCCAGCTAACTTCAATAACCCCAGTCGTCTCACAGTTCCCAGCAAGACAAAGGTTGAAAGGTGGCTACGCCGCCTAGGTACCAGTAGAGCTTTCAACAGCTTCAACAGTGACTCATGGAGACATTGCAAATAAAGGCTAACCGAAATGAAAGGTTGCTATAATGTAAATCGCCAAAAAATAAGAGTTATCGCACCCAAAAGTCGCCGATCGCGAAATGGCATCCAATACCCGACTTGTCCTTTTATTTTTATTTCACATATTCTGTTCACACCAAGAAGAAATTTATTTTATTATTCTTTTCTTAAATTGAGAGTTGTAAATAAATTTAATACATTAAACAAAACGATTAGATTCTTAGTTCAATTCTCTTTGAGTTTCAGTGCTTACCTGGAAACATTCAAGAGAAAGTTTTCCAAAGGGCAGATTCTACAATATAAACTAGACCTTTCTATAAAGTAATGCAAGAATGTAATAATGCATGTATATTCGTTAAAAGCATCACTCTTAGGGACTAATATCTTTTCAAAACTAATTTAAATACATTTATAATATATAACTCTCAACGTGTACGATAATTGAGAGAAATCTTTAATGAAGTTATTCCAATGATTTGACTGATAATTTACAAGCTAGAACGGATTTAACTACAAATTATACAAATATTTCCTAATTATAAATGTATATGAATTATAAAATGATCACTCTTCTAAACTAATATTTTCTCAGAACTCATTTAGATACATTTAGAATTGTTGAGTATTCTATCATTCCAAATGCAGTGTAATGGAAACCAATAATTAGAGAAATTATTCATTTGATTTAACGCACTCAGATTCCACAAGCTAAACAGGATTCTATTATAAACTGATGCAAGTATCTATGAATGAAAAATAAGTTTACTAAACTCGTCACTATTATAGACTATATATTCTTATAAATAATTTAAATATTAAGTACAACGGATTGTTCTGTCCGTTTGTGAAGTACAAATAAATGAGGCATTTCTTATACATTTAATAATATTTATTTCACAATATAATTCCCGTCGTTCCTAGGATTGGTTTATAAGCATTCCAAATGGGTGCCTCTTGAGTTGAGAAACATTTCCTTAATCGAATCGTAATATACACATCTATGTTTGCTCGGAACGAAAACAATCCCATTTTAGACCGGATGATAACTGGTGATAGAAAATGGATTATTTTCGAATACATTCGTAAAGAAAAGAGTATACTTGCAGCATGGAATATCTGTCTCCACTACATCTAAATCGAGATTAAGTCTAAATAAGACAACGCTGTGCATAGGGTGGGAAGGGCGAGTCTAATACATTTCGAACTTTTGAAACATAACAGAAAGCTAAATTCGGAGAGATACTGTCAGCAAATGCGTGTTTAAAAAAAAACTTAAATAAAAGAGACCGGAGATGTTTAATATGAAGCATATTATATTTCATCATGATAATGCCAAACCACATGCTGCTTTGGCAATTCGTCAAAAAATTCTCAAACCAAAAATGTATATTTCTGTCGCATACACCCTCTAATTATGACTTATTTATCTCGCTGCAAACGTTTTTGAAAGGAAAAAATTTAAAACAGAAGCAATGTAAGTCTATCTCTACTTGAATTATTCGTCTCTAAAGCTGAGACATTTTTCAAAAATTATATTTACTAATTACCAGCACTCTGGTAAAAGTTCATAAATAACGACTTAAAATATAATATACAATAAATATTACTAAATATATGAAACATGTATTTTCATTCACTTCAGAAACTGGCAGAACATTCCGGCACACCTAACATATTTAGAATCTATGAGTATCCTAATTCTGGTTTGTAAAACGGAGAATTGCCATTAAAACGGACAAATCTCAAGCAATAGTCTTTAGAAAAGAAAATTTTAGAAATAAACTAGAAAAATTTCGTATTTTCAACAAAAGAATCAACTGGTGCAATTAATCTAAATATCTCGACATCCTCATCGATAGAAAGCCTACCTACCGTCCGCACATTCTGTCAATCAAAAAAAAAAAAATCCGTTTTTTCCAGCTTAAAAAACTTCTGAGTCGGAAGATCCACACTTTCGCTAAAAAACAAGCTCTTAATATACAAAATCTACATGGTTCCAGTCATTACTTATGCAAGCCAAATTTGGGGAATTTCCGCAAAAACAAATCTTAACATTCTTCAGATTGAGCAAAATAAAATATTACGTTATACTGCAGATGCACCTATTTTTGTCAAAAAGAACTCATCTTTACAAAGAACTTCAAATAGAACCCATCCCCACCCGAATTGCAAATTTAGCATCTTCATTTCACAACGACATTTCAAGCCATAACAATCCAACTATCAACCTCACTCCTCGTCCATACGAGAACTCGGCCGTTGGCGACGTTTTTTGGCGACTTAGCAACTCGGCGACTTTTTTTGTGGCTTTTCTTTTCATATTATATTATTACTCATACCGAGTAAGAGAAATCCCAGATTTTTGTAAACTCGAAATAAATACATTGCCAAGTTTTTTTATGAGTGTCCTAATACTCAAAGTGTATGGCAATGAAAAACAACTATGAACTTCAGAACCGAAAACAACTGGTTAATTTCGTAACTGTTCAAACATACAAAAACATGTTTTACTTTTAAAGGATAACAAATGCGAACGTAAAGCTGTATAGCTTAAGATTTACAAAGATTATCGAAACATCAAAGTTTTTAAGTATCTTTTGTTTGTATTCGATTAATATTTTCTACAAGATTAAAGAATAAATTTTATTTCTTCGAACTCCTTTTAGAACCTAGACATATCGGGGGAATTTATTCTGTTAATTTCACAGAAACTCTACAGCATTACGCAATCTAAATCACGTTAATATTTTATCAAACATACAGATTATATTTTTCACATACAAGAAACGATGTTCTATGCAAAATTACTATAAAATACAAAAGTCTTATATGGTTGTAATTTTTTGATAATTTTAATGATATCAAAATTCATCAGTTTTGTCACGGTTATTGTAAATTTTAAAAATTCCAATTATAAGATTAGTAAACTTTTTAAATAGTTCTTGGTTCTGAGACGAAGGTTTTGTAATTTTAACTCGTTTAAATACATAAGTGTTTCAATAATTGATTAAGTAACATTAATTAAATAAGGAATGTGTTAATAATTAATTTAGGTACTTTGACTTCACAAAATAGAAAGTACATTTCTGATGCTATAGATGTATTATTTATGAGAATTTGATAATAGAAGGTTTGAGAAAATTCGATTTTAAACATTAAATAAACAGTATATAAAATAGAGAAAAATGTACCTGTATTTCTGATTTTTTTTCAAAATGTGGTTTTTTAAGACTCTAGAAAGTTTACCTCACACTCTACTACAATCATAATGCCCACATAGATCACATAAAAAATGCGATTACTTCTTATACAATGAATGTAATTTTTTCCAATAAACACTTAAAAGTTTTAGGTATTGCACAACATTTGTATACAATTTAAGAGAAACTCAAATAGTCAAATTAAAAACAATTAAAATTATAATTAATTTATATTATGAAATTATCATTATACTTAGTGCATATAATGTTAAATTTATCAGAATACCTTAAATTTTTGAAGAAATAATTGCAGAATTTATGCGGGATGTTCCTAAAGGTACATTTATGACTCAAAGAATGTGAGTTATAAATATTGATAACTAATTGGTCATATATAATTACTTTCATATATAATTGTAGCTTTCTGTACACTAGCACATACATACGTTTACATATATATCAAAGTTAAAGTATCATTTCTATTGGTTTTTTTTTTTTTACTTTAAAATGAAGGTTACATAAATTTGACAAAATATAAGTTCATTTTACCCTGTGAAAAACGCATCATTTTTCTTAAGGTTCCCGTCTGTTTGTCGTTTTGATTTTCTGAATATAACGCTAATCCTGTGAAATTTCTACTACTACCTTCAAATGTGGAATTTTTACCACCCGTGGAATATCTACAACCGCCTATTTTATCTATTTGAATGCTTCAAGAAAGAATAAAAATAAAGAAGGTTTTTCTTGGGAATTATATTTTCCTTCCATACTCATAAGTTTGTTACACATATTTTAATGATTCATTTGGGAAGGTTCTAGCTTTAAAAATATTTTCAAACATCGGGAAGAAAATCTAACTCTTCAGAAACCTTCATTATTTATCGCTCTTTTATTTACAGTCGTTTGTATTGAAATAGATAAAGTAGTACAGATTTTAGGTAGGTAATAGAAACATTCTAAAGAATTAGAATTACGTTCACGAATTTTAATCCTATATACGTTTAGGTATTTGGCAGCCTTAATATTTAATCTTAACTCTGATTAAAAAAAACAATTTTCTAATAATTAACAAAAATATTTTTTTCTAATTTTATATAATGATAAAACTGTTAGAAATCATAAAAAAAGGTCGATCAAATTTTACAACTAGATGTCCTCATTTACCAATTAAGTTCTTCTTAATAATACAATATTTTTTTTGTTTTGAATATTTAAACTTATTTAATTGAAAAATTTCAAAAATAATTTAAAAAAAAAAAAAACATTGAACACATTAAAAAATGTGGAAAATTTTAGATTCATTAAAATACAAATTCTTCTTATTATTGATTTTTAATCATTTATCTCTATTTTTATTATCTTAACTCCAATTCGTACTAATACATACATAAGTAAAAATACAGCAAAACAATGGCAAAAAATAATCATTTGGATATAAAACAACAAGTACGAGAAACTTTAATTAAAAACAACATGACAATTTTATCAGAACGTTATTTATCGATTCAATTTTTTTTATGTTATTAAACTACAAAATAAACATTAATATTAAATAACGTAGAAAAAGCAATAAACTTAATTTTGCATCAGTAGGAAATATTATTTTTGGTAGCGGATTTCAAGTTTCTTCTCTCTCTTTTTATAATCATCCAATTATTTTATATTGTATTTTATTATTTAAAAAAGCAGCTTAATTTTTCCGCTATAAAATTAGTCATCCGCATTTAAATACGTAACTTTTTATTTTATTTCACTTTGAAGAGATTTTCATTATTAGATAGTTGTACGAGTCGTTTTGACATTGAAAAAAATTAGAAAAGTTAATAATTTTATAAGGAAAATTAATGATTTTCTATTATTTGTTTTTCCCGAAATACTTCCTTTTATGTTATAATTATTTTTTAAGAGAACAACCATTCTACAATTACTTTCTACTAAATACAATTTATATTTGAATGAAAAATTCAGTTTTTGAAGATTTTAGCTTTTTTTTTTTTTGAAAAATGTAACACTAGACATTTTATGGCTAATTAAATCGAATTACAATTATTTGATTAAAAAACTTTTTTAAGAAAATCATTTTTCATAATTGAACATATTAATGTTGCTAGTATGTACAACATAGATATATACTTTTTAGAATAAAATTAAATTTCTCCTTAAAGAATTATCCTTAAAAGAATAATTCTAAAAGTAATAATACTTATATGCAAAATATATTTTCATTCCGATTTTAATTTTGAATAAATGGTTAAAAAGTTCTTAATCTTTTCAAAGACTTAATACTGAATATATTTGTAGTGAACTTACTAAATCCCTTTTTTAATTGAAACAAAAAGCGCATTTGTTAATATATTATCTGCAATTAAATATTTTTATTACATTCATTAGTTTTCCATTTGAATCATGTGAATAAGTATTTCGAAACAAATAAAATCTTGTCTGAAAAACTTACGATTCAAATGTAATTGCAGATCAGAATAAAAAAACTCTACAAAATTCTATTTTTGAGAATAGGTATTTTTTTTTTTTGAATGTTAAAATTATTTACGGAAAACTACTCGATATTTTTAAAATTAAGAATAAAAATTCAAGGTTTTCTTTGTATTTTATTCGTTAAACAGTTTCATTTAATTTAATCATATAGAAATATACTTCAAGTATATTTTAATTTATCATATGATTAAAAAGAGTAATTCTTTTTTAAAATTTACATTAATTGTTTGTCAAAATATCCCGTTAAGGAAATTTAAAACATCATTCGATGAAAAATGGAAACAATCGTAAAGTGGAAGCTGTGAAAAATTATTTCATCTATTTCTACTGCCATAGGAAAATATATTTCTGTAGAAACTATTCGAAGATTAATCCAAAATCGAAATTAGAATAGGAGTGTAGCTTCAAAAATCTCTTACAATTCCAAAACATATACAATAAAAAGGATTACATATTCTAAAAATCATTTATCAAATCCCCTATAGCTCTGGAATAGAGTAATACTCATTGATGAAAGCTTATTCAATGTTTTTGGAAGTATTAGTTGATGGTACGTTTGATGGAAGCCTAACTCTGATCTTTATCTCTCAATCATCATCCTCACAGTATGATGGTAGTTTTGTTCTTGTATAAGGTGATCAGAAGTCTCGCTTTGAGCGGGACAGTCCCGATTCTTAACAGTTTATCTAGCGTAGTGCGGGGTCTTAAGGAAGTCCCGATTTTTAGGAGGAATGCACAACAAGCTAGGGAATGGTGGGAGAACGGGAAGGGAATATACGGTTTTTGGCTTCCATGTAGCTATTTCACCAGGATATGAGCTTTACATTATTTTTGTAAATTTTATAATGTTAAACTTTATAATAAAATTAATTGTTTCAGAATTTGTTAACAGGAACTGATTATCAAAGTTCGCCTTGATCAATAGCTAGAATATGACGGCCATTGTTTGATCTTGGAATTTTTCGACATTGGCAGCGACGAAAACATTTTGTAGCTGTGAAGAGATGAAGAGAGAACACTTGGTACACTTCCTCAGATATTATTCTTATGGCGACATGTTCCACTAGCGATTTTGTATCATTTGGAACATTGTTGTAAAGGAAGTACATCTTACACAAAAATTGGAATAGGAGGGGAATTTTAGAGAAAAGAAGGGTCAGGGTATAAGGAATTTGTTGGTCGTCAACGAAGGAACGCCTTCTCATATTGAGTTTTGTGTCTGTCTCTTATACGATACACATCGTACTGCGTGCTAGTGCCAGATAAACAAGTAATATCAACAAATCAGCTTTTCAGATGATTTAGGCAAGTAATTTTTTTGGGAACCATTATTTTAATCAAGAAACCCCCCTCTCTCAGTCAATGGTCCGGATTTACGAATGTTACAATATGGTTACCTTTTTCTTCTATGGAGTTGTATGTATGCAAAAGGAATGGTGGGAAAATTAGTTTTTACTGTCGGAGTTATGGATAAAAATTGAAATACTGGAAAAAACAAAAGAAAAATTTAAAACTATGTGCTCAGAAATAATTATGATTAGGATGAAATTTTATGTTTCAACAAAATAGCGACTCAAAACCTGCAGTTAAATTTGTTGAGTTACTGTTGCCGTACGATAATGAAATGCAATCGCAAACGTTATTTTCATTTCTCTCTCAATTTATGAGGCAGAACTTGTGGTTTCAATTCGATACGTCTGTTCAAAAGTATAATATTATAAGCGAATAACACTTACGAACAATATTACACGAAAAGTTGTCAAATATATCTTGTCAATTACCACACACACTTTTAAATCAATACACATCATTTGAAAGGTAATCTGAATGCCAAAAGGCATGCAACATTATATTAATTTATATTTTTTGAAAAAGAAATTCAGGAATTACACTCTGTATGTACTGTTTTTTTTACTTAGAAATCTATAAATTAAATATAGAAAATAGTGTGATTAGAATATTATAGAGTCTTCATTTTTTTTTCTTAATCTAATACATTTCTCATATACAATTAATTATTCTTAAGCATATTTGAAATATTGTATAACATTATTTTAGGCTTTTCAGGAAGAATGTGAGAGCTGTATACTAAGCTTTAAGAGCCCCTGTCTATTGTTTACAAAATAAATTTAACTTCACAATATCAATCAATTTTACTTTCACAAATCCTTATATCATATAACTTTAACATAGCTGAAGCGGTTTTAAAAGAAATCAAAGATCTAATTTTTCACGTTTTTGCTCAAATTTTCTATCATTCAGCTTAAAAGCTATAAGATATTTTAAAAAGATTAACTATTTATAAAAATACGAGAAGCTGCGACTAATATTTTAATGTTAACGTTTCTCGTTCAACTAAATGGAATAAAAATTCCAATAAAATTATAATTGAAAAGAAAAATACTAAATAAGTCATTAAAATCAAAAGTTATTATAATCCATAATTAAAAGGCTTAAGGTGGTCTAATACTCATTAATAAACTGCACAATACTTGTAGAAAGTTCAACTATTCACGCTATAGCTGATTAATTATTAAAACTTTTCATTAATTAAATTAAAATTGTTTAATTGTTAATTAGTTCACTCAGGATTTTAATTAATAAAAAGCGGCCTTTAGGACGTGTCTAAAGTCAAAAAAGTTCATCATTATTGAAACTTAATCCAAAATATCTTAACTAGTTTTAATTACTCGGAGAAATATTAATTAATCTTGCAAGAGACTGTTAATTATAATGCAGTTGATTAATCGGCAAGTAATTAGTTTTTATCGCAGTTCATGCTGAAAGCAGAATTAGATCTTATTGAAACAACAATTGAAAAATGGTAATATTATTTAAAAACGCTCTTTGTTAAGTGGTATTAATTTACTAGACGTTTTAGTGTTTGTGAAATTCTTTTTTTCTGCTAATAAAGAAAAATATCGTTAATTTCAATTCATATTTGATATTTTAATATTTTAGTATTTTTTTTTTTTCTTTTCGTCTTTTCATAAATAAAATATTAGCAATGCTCTGAGATAATTTTCTCTCTCTTCAAAATATTCTCTTCTAATTCTAATTCTAGTAAATTCTCTGTTGTTAAGCAATAGGAATTATTATAGAAATTATGAACTACTTTTTAAAAAATGTAGCTAAAAAAATCGTTTTTTTTTAGTCAGAGTATTTGTAGAAAAGAAACAAGTTTTACGCGTGGTTCAAATTTGAATTTCAGTTTATTATTTGACAGAATGACATTGATATTTAAAAAATTAAATTCCTTTTTAAGATTTTGTTTCGAATATTTTAAGTCAAACCAAAATTATACATAAAAAAAGGAAGCAGCTGAATCTTCCTCCCCCCCCTTCTTTTAACAAAAAAACTAAAAAGTATTTTTGTTGTACTTTTTGTTTGATATTTCTTATTTTATTTACAAATTAAAACTGGTCTCAAATATTTGTCAGTGAACTTCAAATATTATCAATTCAAATACTTCAAATTCAATTGTATGAAATTTCAAGAAATACAAGTGTGTGAAATTTTAGAAGAATGTTGTATAAGGTAATTAAAAAATACTGAATAATGAAAATTTAATGAATAATTTCCTATTAATTTAGTATTATTTAAAATGTTAATATTAATTTAACAATATTCGATTTACATCGTAGAGGTAGGTTTATTAAGTAATTGGTTTGTGTGTTTTTGTTTAAACTCCTTAATTCTGACATTATAACCTTTTAAGGTTTATTAATGATGAAATTTATTAAATTACAAATTATATCGCGTGCATCATTGCTGAAAAATACAATTATAACATTTAAGAAGTTTGACTTTTTGAGGTAATTATATTAATCGTGCCAGGAACTCTTTTATAAATGTCAACAGTCTATACCCAAAAGGGGGGAAATAATTTTTAAAACACTAAAGCACTTTTCAAAGTTATTTAAAAAAATAACTTATACTTTTCTAAGAGTTTTAATCCAACGAACTATAATGATACGTTCCGTTTACTGAGCTAATAGTTAAAACGTAGATTTTATCTCACAATTCTAACTTGCGCATCCATTAGTATAATTATGTAAAGTTTTCACCTAAACTATCAATTAGAAAGAAGCTTTAGTTTCAGAATTCTCCCTTGCTAACGAGTTTTGTAAATACCTTTTTTTTTAATTCAGAAGATGGAGTTACTTTGTCTGAGAATGATTGTTTGAAAATGACATTCAGTAACTAAGATATATAAACCCTCATACATAATGTTGATTAAATACTTCGTGTGAAAAAATTCTGTCGTTAAACGACGCATTATATAGTTGTATTAAAGCTTCCACTTTCTGTCTGATGGATTGAAATTTAGAATTTCGTACATAATAATAAAACTCTTTTTTTACCATTTTCTCTATCAAAGCAGATTGGACTGAACAATCGTTTGGTTTTGTTCAGTTTTATTTTATATTCAGTTGTCGTTCACTCAGTTTTTAGCACTGGTTAACATGCTGTTGTTTTGAGAAAATAGCGACAAAAATGTCCATGATGCTAAAATAAGGGATATATGGTGTTAATTTTACAATATTGGGCATTTATAACTCATAGTGATTATAGTCATCATATTTAGTTTACTTAAGGAATATTTACATTACTAAGATATATTTTATTTCTTAATTTATCATCTGCTTTTACTTTAATATACGAACAGAATATCATTGTCTACATTAATATTTAATCGTTTGCTGT
This sequence comes from Nephila pilipes, assembly GCA_019974015.1. Classification (NCBI taxonomy): domain Eukaryota; kingdom Metazoa; phylum Arthropoda; class Arachnida; order Araneae; family Nephilidae; genus Nephila; species Nephila pilipes. Next base: position 52,020 of record BMAW01127041.1, on the reverse strand, counting down.
TGTTTTAATATTTATTTTAATAACTGATTTTTGTGGCAGAATTGTTTGCTTTTTTGTAGTTAATATTCCCAAAGTTCTATTAGCAAAGAAAGCTATGCTTGTCAAAGTTAAAATGCGTTAGGAATTTGTAGAAGGTGTTTCTGTTCTTGACATTAATTGCTTCTATAGAGCCTGAGGATCGGAAGTACGCTTATTTAAAGCTAATATTCAATTTTGAATATTTCTAATTTTTCGAAAATACTTAACAGGAAGAAAATCGCTAGCACATATTGGAATGAAATTAGCAAAACTAACTTCAATTTCTTAAAACCTTACATTTGACTAAATGTATAGTTTAACATCCCATTTTCTGCATTCACATTTCTTCTGTCAGTAGCCATTCTCTATTAGAATCCATGAATTCAACAAGATTTCTTCATATTCATTCTAAGTCTATTTCTAATTAGTTGTATGATAGATTGATTTATTATATGAACCCACATAACGAAAATAATAAATAAAGACGAAAATTGAGTGGAGTATGAATGCTTCATAGTTTGGTAATTCTTTTTAACATGTGTATGTTATTTTGTATGATACATAATACTTAAAACTATATAATATAGAAACATACTCATGCATTTCTTTCATTAATTAGATTATGCGGTAGAGTTAATACCTTTGTTAGCTATCTCCATGTGAGGTATCGAGAAAAACAAATCAATGAAGCTCTATTTCTAGCTCATCAAAATACTTAACATATTCTTGTACGCAGTCAAGAAAAGTTTTCATTACTAAAATAAGCTTCATAATTCTATGTTCCTGTTTTTGTTTACATAAAATATATTATGTAAATCAAATTAATGTAAAATATTTCAAATTAAAGCAAAATTTGTTTGTTTGGGGTCACATGTTCCTTATTGACCCTCTGTTAAATTGACATCATTCAACAAGGTTTGAATTTGCCCTTTGTTATTCAAGAACGCATCTCAATCGTAAAGTGATTTCTTAGTGTAAGATTTCACGATATTGATTTTATGCTTCTTGTTTTGAATTATAAATATAATTTGTTTGCTAATCCACTGCTCTGTATTGAAATCAGAGAGAAATAGTGTGATTGTACTATGATTTATGAAAATTGCATTTGGAAAATATAAAATTCGAACCAAAAATCCTCTATTATAAGGTTTGGATTAATAGTCTAATATCTGAATAAAAACATTTGTAAAAGAACCTAGAACCAAAGGAAATATTTTAAATAAGTATGTCTGCTGACATATATATTTTTACAATTTCCTTTTATTCGAATGGTAATATTATCTTAATGATAATGTTTAACAACTTTGCTAAAAGCAAATACATGTGTAGATGTATTTTGTAGGGATTTACACATATTTGCACAGTTTTGTAAAGTTTTTGGTGTTCAATATTGAGGCAAAAATTTTATCTCAACTTTGAACAAAAATATATAAAGTTAGAAAGCAATAACCATAGCTATTAAAAAGAAGAAAAAAACTGTTCCCGTTTCGAATAATTTTTAGCTCCCACAGGAGTGGTTATTTCAGCCAGTGACAAAATGGTGTCACAGACCATTTTCTTCAATGAAAAGTTAAATGCACGTGACTTATTTGTTTCATATTACAGCATTAATAATTATGTTTAACTTAAAAGTTTATTCAACTGAATAATTTATCGTTTGCTTTAATTGCTACTGAGGCTTGGAAATATTTACAGTTTTGTATTTTTTGTTTATTTTTGCTGTTAAAATTAGAGGGCATTTGCTAACTCGGTGGATCTATTATTTGCTTGAATTTCATTAATAGAGCGCTAGAAAATTGAATTATAAACTATGAATGAACGCAACGTAACATGAAGAAATATATCTTTTTTATGTGCAAGTTGCTCAAAAATCTGATATTTAGGATATGATGGTATACCTCAAAATTTACTTAATCCGAAGTGCTGATATTTTCCTCATTATAAAAAGAGGTTATTTTATGTACAGGTATATAAATTTTTTTGCTCATAACCCTTACACGTTTTTGTACAGCACTGTAATTTTATACAAATTATGGGGAATTTGAGTCTAAAATTTAAAATTTTGTCTAATTCAGATTCTGAAATCATAATTATGTTCAATATATTGAATGTTACGTTTATTTGCCCTATGCAAAGTTTTAAAATTATAAATGTAATACATTTTAGTGTGTTATAAGTACAACCAACTATTTCTTTTACACGATAGATACGTTCCTCAAGAAACCGTGCAAAACAATTCGTGTGTTGTGACATATGATAAATTTAGGGATATAATCCACAACTTTAAAAAATCGAGTAAGATGAAAAAATTCCTAATATTTTCCCAAAAAACTGTGAAACAAAGTAATAATTAAATCCATATTACATATTTATAAAACAAAAATAGTTCATTTTTATCACAAAAATTGAAATTAGTGTATGGTGAAAATTCAGTCTGTAGGTATAAACAATATATAAAGTTTCAAATTGAAAGTAGGAATAAAACTGCTAACAACTATTCATCGCTACTTGATAACAAGCGTGCACGTTTATTGAGAATTGGATCAAAAATGATATCATCAGTAGATGTGTCAGATATATCAAGCATAACTCCCGGCTATGATTCAAATGAAGAATTTCGTTCGTTACAAAGTCTGTTTTTAGCGGCTGTTTTTTGGTTTCCCATTTTACTTGTATAATTCTTAATATCCTGCAACACAAAACTTAAGATAAACATTGAAATTTTAATGACTGCTCAGTGTCAGGATCATGAGTAAGAAAATGTTTGATACTTGTAGCAAATTTCATGCCCTCGTGAATTAAAGAAGCATTTCATAGCTTACATTTATCTTCTACTTCGCCATTATAGATTTCCTTATTATCATGAACTCATACATTTTCGATTAAATCATCCTCATCTAAAGGACTTTCTAACATCAATGCTTCGATGTCAGCCGTTTGCATGTTGTTAAAACCTTCGCCACCAAATACATTTGATAGAGTTAAAATTTCAAAACACACAGTTGATTTGTGCGCTACGAAACTTCCTCTTTTGATGCATACTGACAAAATGTGTCTTTCCAACTAGCATTTAACTAAGGTCGATTGGAGCAAATCTTTAATGGCAAAAGAAGTATGTGTAATACAACCCATAAACGTAAGCTTTCTCCATGCTTGCGCAACACTCATATTTCTTTCTTCCCCTGAGCCTATAATATATTTAAACATTTGTTTTATGTAGTACGTTTTAAATGCTGCTATAATACTCTGATCGAGAGGCTGAATCAAAGAGGTTGTATTACGTGGTAATGCATTTGAATATTTGGGGGGGAGGGAAATATGTTGAACTGTGCTATTTCAAAATCGTGTAAAAGAAGATTGAGTAAAAAAAGAGTTGTGTGTACCTACTAAAAATAACTAATGAAAGAATCGTTAATATAAATACAATTAATGATTATCAATTACTTTTATATATTTTTTACAAAAAATGTTTTTTGCATAAATAGATGTATAGTATTTAAATATCGATGCGAAATACAGCTTTCGTTGGTTTAAATTTGAAAAAACAGGGATGATTATTTAAGCTTGGTATATGAAATAAACAATTTTATTTTTCTTCCCGAAAACGACATTTAAAGCTAATAGTTTCCAAATTCTGCGAATAATTTCATCCAAGCCAAATCCTTTATAAATCAAATTACATCATGTATCCATAGTTAAAAACAGATGTACACAAGACTATATTATGCAATAAAATCTGCATCGATACCCAAGAAGTTGCGAATATATTTAAATAAAACTACTTTAAAACGATTTTATATTTTCGCACGTCTATATACACCAATATGACTTCGTTTCAGATACACCTTTTGAAAACATTATAACGCATTCTTACTGATGTGATTGATTCGAAACGACAATTTTGTAGTGAAAAATTACAGGTAATTATGTAAAATCCCGTCGACTATTTAGGCAAAACCAGAAAGTGACTCGAAATAAAACGATGTTATTCCGAAAATTGAATAGTGTCGCCAAAAAATGCAATATCCTGCTGAAAATGGAAACTGTCGCCAAGCGATGCGATATTCCAAAAATAATGGAAATTGTTGCCAAACGAAGCGATAAAATGCCAAAAATGTAAAGTGTCACAAAACGATGTGTTATTCCGGCATTAAAATATGGAATTACAGTTTTTTCTTATTTTGCTATTTGCCATAACGACATGAGGTGGCCTATATTGCTGCATGCCACGTGGTTTTATGTAATCTTGTTAGACTTTATTTATTCAAGTGTCTATCGTTTAAAGGTTTCAAAGTTAACCACCATTATAACTTTGGGATCTGAAGACTGCTATGCAGACACAAACGTAGAAAAATTGTATGGATCTTACAATGAGTATAATACAATCCATCGGGGAATCATACGCCATGCATTACATTCATACATAAATGAATTCACGTGACATTGGATTCGTAATGAAGATGTCCCATTCATTTCTATCGTAAATGGAATTAGAGATATCTGGGTTCGAAAATTATTCGTGTACGTTCGGCCGCAGTTCTTCCAACTTTCATAGAAAACGAATATTTTACACAAGTGCCAAATTATTATATTTTCAAATTAATAATCTGAATAACTTAGAAGAATTTATTCATTTATTCTAGATGAATTTTGTAAATTTATTTACATGTGTAAAAGAAAAATATGTAACAAATTTGATTGAAAAGTATGTTAATATAATACACCATATTTCATAAAATGATTCTAAGTTGTCTCTTGAACAGGCTTCGCACAATATTAAAAAATATAGCACAAACTCTTAATGCTTCTGAAAGGTAATAATTATACTTATATTTTCATAATAAGTTCGCATCGTTTTAATATAAATGTTCGCTTATCATATTATAGCCTTAAAATTGTGTAAAATATTCCATAAAAATCATTTTAGCATAATAATTTAAAGGTAAAAATACTTTTTATGTTTAATCATAGTATATGAAATAAGGGTCATGTTTTTTGCAGGAAAAATAAAAGATTGGTTTTATCAGAAATGAGTAAAAAGTATAAGATAACTGAAAGGAATTCGACAAGGGGAAAATTTAGCTTAATTTTATGCTGAATTTAAATAATTTCACGTCTCAGATTAAAAGTAACGAAATCCATATTTTAATGACGAGATATCTGCATAATTATTAATCTGTTTATGTAAGAAAATCGCAATTATATACATAAATAAATATGCATGAACAATGAATAGTTAATAGAGGTATTTACATTTATAAGTAGTGCAATTTCTCTTAGGTATGTCTACATAATATCTACTGCATTCATAACATTAAATATTTACATAATTCTTATAAACGTAAACATTATAAGCACTAAACATAATTATAATGTTAGAATATGAATCTAATAAAATTTCGAAATGTCGTAATTCAAATTTCCCTTATTTTCTTACACAAATATTGTGCTGTATTTAAAATTTGTGAGTGTTTATTAGAAGGAAAAAAAATTAGATACGCAGAATTGAAAGTAACTTTGTCTTATTTTGTGAAAAATATCAGCGCTATAGATATAATAAAATTTGAAAAAAAATTGTACCACAATAATAAAACCCAAATTTTGAAAAAAAAAGAGATACTTAGAAATATTTTATTTTCAACGGTAGGACACGTTTGCTTATAATTCTACAATTCGATTTATTCCTGTTTTTTATTTATTAAATTATCATAAAAAACATCTCCAGAATCAGCGAAGCTCCCTCTGATTTTTGAAATTTAAGTCAAAAATTTCAACACTTGGGACATTTTATGGACTCCTTTAGCTTAAACACTGTGACTATTTATACTGTAGAGAAGTCAAACAGCGATGTTAGTATTATAAAATTTCCTTCTTAATAACGTATTCCGAATTGGATCATGTTATTATTTTAACCATTAAGTTAGGACGTGCGTAAAAATAATTAACTAGCAACAAAAAAAAAAAGATCAACATACCAGAAAAAATTATTCAGGAGTTTTTAAAGTGAATTAGGAAAGTTCCTCACACTGAAAGAAATCCTCAACAAAGGAGCCAAACAATACTTCCTGCACAATAACTTTTCACCACACCGATGTTATGTGCTGTTTTCCTGCTAGCAGAACACCAAGTGAGACAGATAGCAGCACTCGAAGATGTGTTTGGACAGCAGGATTACGTAACCAAAGTTAAAGAAAAAAAACACATTTATAAGTAATCTTTATGTTCCGTGTGTTTATTTCGCAAATTATTTAAGGCTTATGTTTAAGATTTAAATCGCAATTGTGCACGTGGTATGGCAATGTATCCCTGGGAATTTATTCTGTAGGATAACAGCTTAATTTTAAATAGCGTAACTTTTTTTTTGTACGTGGAATATATTTGTGACAAAATTATTGTAATTAAAAGGTTTTCAAGTTGCATTAAATTTCCGCATAAAATTATTTACTTTTGAAATAAATTTAATCATGAAGGCTTTAGCAGGTCTAACCGAAACATGCATCGCAAATTCAAATCGGATCAGTCAAAACCTGTTTTGATGTTTTATCGAAATATTTAATTCAAAAGGATCCGAATTTATTCATTGATTAATTAATTGTTAATTAAAGTCATAATTAGAATCAATAAGAAGACTTTGAACCTCGTCATTTTGAACCAAGGTCAAGTGACGAGGATGACATGGAGTTGGCCTCAACACATATTAGCTAAGTTACGTATCTTTAGAAGAATCAAGATACAAAACCAGGACATGACATAAACAGCTCCGGTTATGAGTTTACGATCATGATCATTCGTATACCACGACCCCAAAAACGGATCCTCAAAAGTAAGCGACAACGATGATAAATTGTAAGAACTTTTTGAAACTATTTCAACATCATCTTTATGTATTGTAGTTTTTCCCCCTCTAGATTTGTTTCCTTAATTAGCTACATTTGTTTTAGTAAAAGACGTATGCCAAATAATTTCGATGTTTCTGAGGATAAAAATTAATTTTTATTCCTTTTATTCCTTCAGTTACAGTTACATTTTTTTTTAAAAAAAAATATTTCTTCAAACCTATTTACAGAAATACATTATAACTGCAAATTGTTTTCGAGGGTATTGAAATTCAAAGCTTTTTTTATATATATATATATTTTGAACTAAGAATATGTTAAAACTGCCACTCTACTAAAGACATTCGTGCCAAATTTTCAGCGTTATACTACAAACTCCGAAAGTTGTTTACTTGTTTCTGAAACATGTATTGCCACAGATTTCGTTAAAATTTAAACGTTAGCTACGTTTTCTTTTTTAGAATTTTGCTTTTTTTCATAATTTCTGAATTTCCCTTGAAAATAAAACCTTAAATATTTATGTGCGATTAAGAATGTAAAGAATTTTTGAAGGAAATATAAAGATTTTTTTTTTTAAAAGAAAGAACTTTTTAATTGCAATTGTTCTGAAATCTTTTTTAAAAAAAAAATTATAAAATTTATTTTTTTAGTTAACCATCATTGAAAATAATAGTTTTGTTTCAAGTTTTAAGAATTACTTTAATTTTAAAATAGACATTTGTTTTTCTGATAAGTTTTTTCAACCAGGTTTTATAAAATTCATGCTTGTAATTTTGCTATCAACAGATGGTATTTTTTTTTTCAAATAAATACTTTAACAGTAAATAATGTACTGTAATAAAAATATTTTAATTCTTTCTTTTAAATACTTTTGTATTAGCACAAAGCATACTCATTTGCAATTTTTTTTAAAAGCTAAAACCTGCCTATTGAAATAAGAAAGACTAAATAAAATATGAAAATCCACAAGCAATAATTAATATAGACATGAATATATTTTTCTATGATGTAGTCAGACAGGATCATTTCATATAAGACTAACAATGGATTCAAAATAGCTGATAGACGCAATGCCTTACAACGACAGATCATTAATATGAGCTTCTATGGTAGTGGGAAGACACTATCTAAATAGAACTGCCTTCGCAAATGTCATAGAGCAGGATAACTATACAATACTGAAGGTACATCCAAGGACAAAAGTATAAGTCGCTCTTTAAAAACATTTTGCTTGCTTAACTCTCTGTCAGTGTGTTGGAAAGCACTACACAAGTGTTCTATGGTGTTGAGATTTGGAGACTGAGGGCCACACCTAAAAATCTACGCCACTGTCTAATATCCAATTCATTGTTGTATTAGATTTATGGCATGTAGCATTGTCCTGTTGATAGTTAAACCCACCCGTGCGGATGTCTTCCAAAATTTGAGAAAAAGATGACTTCAAGGCCCTTTCGAGTACATTTACGTACCGCCGAGAGTTCGTACTTCCCTCAAAACTGACGATTTCCCAGAGCTATCGGTTGCTACGCATCCGGAGAAAGCGATGCTGCCTCATCTGTGCTTAATGGTAGTTACTATACATTCCTGAAGGCATTCTTTGCTTACCCTTCGCCTCACGTATGTCGCATAAGGTGTGCTAAACACATTTAACGTTAACTTTGTAACAAAGTGGCTAATACCCTAGCTATGAAGGCACTTCAATGGCTTGACGTCTATCACCTAAACATTTGTAGAGATTATGCTTAAGAATTTAATATACTATCGACATTTCTTGGAGTTATCTGACAACACATATCTCGCATTGGGGTAAGCGGCATGCTGAAGAAATCATTTTTTTGGGGGTGATCGGGTCCAACAGACTGCAATATCAAGTTTTCTAAGAGGTCACTTGAGTTGCCTCATTTTGGACCAGAGAGGAGAATACGATCTTCCACACCTGTAGAAATTGTAACTTTAAATATTCCTCCCATGAACATCTTTTCTTTTTGGAGCTTTCCAGGGAGGATTTTACCGAGCATTCCCTTCTTGTCTTTGACATTTTGGTCGTTTTTGGACCAATGGATCTGATCTAACATATTGGTTCAAAAACGCTCCCTGCGATTAGACCAGATAGGGTTAGAAACAACAACACACAACATTAACTTTATGAGACTGTTCTAAAATATTTTGGTACATGTTGACAATCCGGGATTGTTCCCTTAATAATTATAAATTAATGAACACGTACTTGGGTTTTAGATTCGTCAAGCTACAAAATCCATCCACTTCTGTAAAGTGTTGGTGTTTAAAAGAGCATGTAATCCATATCTTTCTATTTTTTTAGGAGAGCCGTTGTTTCTTCCGGTTTTGTAAATATTAAATCTTGCTTCGAGATATCTTTCTATAATGATCTGATTTATCATCCCATACAAATTGGAAGCTAGCTGAGGGGAAGGGGGTGTTTGTGTACCATCTCTCAAAACATATCCCAATTCGATAATCATTCATCTCTTAGTGTGACGATCCTTTTTCTTCCGTTCTCTTGTGATATACATGTCAACTAAAAATTTTAAGGGCGTCTTATAGTATATTTAACTAAATATCTTGAATATTTATCAGTTTTTTTGAAACTCCGTTATGCTCATGCCATTTTCGATCACTGCTCTTGACTAAGTTTACTGTTTTTTGCCACATTCGAAAGTAAAAACGTTACATCTTATGGTTTGGGTTAATAACAGAATTTCAGTGCATACGTGCAGCATGTTCTTTAAAAGTACCGAAAACAAATGTTCAATCCAGGAAAATGACAATTTCGTGTAAGCGTAGGGATAATGTTTTATGGGCTGCTGAATGCAATGACGTTTGCTTACATTGTTCTCTAAACTCGTCATTAATGCAGTAATAAATAAATTAAGTGATTTTGAGCTACATTTTTGCAGCTAATGTAAAAAGATATGACTATTTAGTGCCCACAGCTGTATTAATTGAATGTAAAATCTATATAATTCACTTTTAAATATTTATTTTTACTATCAATAATATCTGTTACTTTCGATAGCATCGATTATCGATTGATGTTTAGAGAACACCACTTTAAGGACATAATTTATTTGAAGATTCTTTAATTTCAGGTATGATAGATCATGAGGTCCATTCTAGTGATTATACAAATTCACCAACTTTTACTAATACCAACAATTCGGTAAAAGAATTCCCAAAAAGTTTTATTTTGGTAATCCCTTGAATTCTTCAAAATGTGAATATAAAATATAAATGCATAATAATAAGACATTTTATTTGATTCTAGTATACAGAGCAGTAAAATAAATTCGGAACATAAATAATGGAATTACTTTCTACAGTTTTAAAACAAATTTTAAGTAATGCATATGCATGAATAATTTTTTACAATGAAAGCGATCGTGAAAAAACTGAAATTAAATTTGATTTTTTTTCATTTTAACAAGTGCAAACATTCTTTTTTCTTTCTGTAAATTTATTGTAACAGTAGAATTGTTCAAAATGCTTGCTAGTTAACGTAAAATAAGCATACTTCCCAGTTCCAGGCTCCACAGATGCAATTATTATCAAGGACAGAAAATACCATCTTCAAATTCCTGATTTATATTTATTTTCCCAAGCAAAACATTCTAAAATCAACGTTAGTCAAAACTTTGTCAACGTTAACAACAAAAAGAGAGAAAACTGATTATTCTGCCATGAAAATCAATTATTAAATCAAGTTTTAAAATATAAGAGCAAACGATAAATTGTTAAAGTGGGCAATGACATTTTGTTCTTCTAGTATAACGTTTTATATCTATTCTGAAATATAAAAGCTGGCAATAAAACATTAATTTAAACATATCTTAGCAAAGTAAATATACCTTAAGCATACTAAAATTAATTATTATAATCATAACTAATTATAATAACAATCTATTAAACCTAACTAGTCTTCATTTTATGTTCACTTATTTTTGACGCTATTTTCTCAAAACCTCACCACGTTAGCACATGTTAATAAATAAAACATGTATTTAATATGTTTACGCACATTTTTAGAAAGTGTAAAAGGAAAAACATCCAAAAAAGCATTTCGTCTCATTCTAATTATTGCGAAATTTAAGTCAAACAATGAGCATACAATTTAAACGAATGTTCTTGTATTGATGACAACAGCACAAAAGAAAAATTAATGTAGTTTAATGACAGTTAAAACCAGCTGTCACAAGGTACTCTAGTCACCTTCTGGCTCTTATTAGTGAAGAACACCTGCTGAGATTCGAAAACGTTTTATTGAACTCTACACTGTATATATACAGTTGCGATGTTGTGCAAACGTAATATGTGTCCCACTAGAAAACAAGAAATACAATATTGAAATAAAAATTGACAATTACAATATAAGGCATAAAAAGGCAACTACTGCAGTGGCTCCACCTGGTGGTAAAGGGCAACGAATTCGCGAATTAAACGAAAATATCCTTTCAAAAACTTAACTTTTTTAGGTTAATACGGCCAATCTCTCTCTCTCTCTCTCTATCTATCTATCTATCTATCTATCTATCTATCTATCTATCTAATCTATGTGTGTGTGTAATGATATAAATTTAATTTAATAAATTCTCTAAATAATAATTTAGTTTTCTATTTTGTCTCATTCTCTCTCTCTAATTCAAAGGTAAATCGTTCATTTGTGGCCGCAGTAACCTAGCGGTTATGGTATTGGGTTCGTGGCCGGCGGTTTTCGTTCAGTCGCGGGTTCGAGCCTTGGCCGCTAAAGACCCGTCGTGTAGCCGGAACAGATGCACGTTAAATCTGTCGGGGCCTAAAGTTTTACCGATGGTGTGGTGAGGAAGTTAGGAGAGGGATGTGCCAGCTCAGGTGTCGTCCTCGTCACTTGACCGATGTTCAAAATTTCGAGGTCCGTCACCAATAACCTTCGTGTTGCGACTAGTGCGAAATTAATAAAAACTAAACTGAAAGAGTTTTTTTTTTTTATTTCCTGATCCAATTCCAAATTATCCTTTTATTTATTAGATCATGCGCTCATAATATTTGCTTGATCCGCTTTCCCACGGTCGTAAATCTTTCAAAATAATCCCAACTAGACTATCTGTCATTTGCGGAAATTACCTAGAACTGTGAGATCCTATCACCTGACAAAAAGTCAACAGAAAATCCATACAATATAACTGGAGGCACAACGAAAAAGCCCTGTCTTTTTGCCTTACCAGTGCAATAGACACTGCGCTGCTTAGCATCAGAAATGCATGTAATCTGTCTTACTCTTCTGCTCCACATTTCTGCTATCAAGGTTGTATCAAATTGTACGCAAAATGGCCTCTCTCTCAACGGACAGAAAATAAAAAAAAATTCTCGTCAAATTGGTTATCTTTATTAGCAGAAGAAATAAGGGATGTTTCTAGGAAGCATAGTGCACACACACACACATATATATATACTAGCTGATACCCGCCCGCTTGGTTGAAAAAGCATATTTTGAAGAAAATTTCGATTTTTTTTTTCTAATTGTAAATTAAAGTCCTACTTTTCAAGATTCCATAACAGTCTTTATTTTTTTTTTATGTGAGGTAGAACTCAAGATATAGCTTTTTTAATAATGCGTAGTAGTTGAAACCGAAACCGGAAGTAGTGGCATTTAAGACCGGATGTACAAGATTTATCCTTTTTTAAAGGTATTATTGCTCTAAAATAATGTTTTAAAACCTTAATTTTAATTTACTGCTTACTAAGCCACAATTTATTTATAATTATTTCACGCCATTTTGTTGTAGATAATTAGCAACAGTGTTTTAGACTATCGCTAATGTTTGTTTACATTTTTGGTTCGTGTTATTTTGCTCACTGTTAGTTTGTTTTCCTATATTTTGCATTACTTTCAATTCTTTCTTTATTTGAAGTTAAATTTAAATTAATTCTTCTTGAAAATATGAGTAGAAGTGGTTCATATATGTTATTAGCTAGGTTCGGTTACGTGTTGCTGTCTGTTGTAGCGTTCAGAGGCAGCACGCTGTGGGCCTTTCACTTACCATCCTTTGCTCCTACTCCTGCACTGAACTAGCATCAGTACCAGATTCAAACGGGTCCTTTAGGCAGCTTCTTAAAACTGGCACAGGGTCTTCTCCTTTAACGTGTCAAGGCCTTTGTGCCTCAGGAGTCCATTGAGGGTGACCTTTTGCACTTAAGTGCGTACAATGGTTCACCTATTCAGTACCTCTGACAAACTTGAGGCTGTCAGTCATCCCTAAAAATCTCAAAACCTGTGCATTCTTCGGGCAGGTATGTCAAGAACAGCTTTAATTTTGTTGGATCAGTGCCACCTTTACTTTCCTATTTATGATCACTCTAAATGATTCTTCTTGCCCAAATGACATTTCTCAGCGTTAAAAGTCAGCCCAGCGTCCAGGAATGGCTGAAAAACTATCTCCAGGTGGACATGATCACCAAGCGACTCTGATGTATTGTAACATCATCCATATACATACACAAATTTACCATTTACTGGCTGTATGATGTCATCGCTCCTAGCTGTGAAACAGTTGCACTCCTGTGTCCAGGCATCCTTTTGAGAGCGTACGTCCCTTTGTGACAAACGCCGTCTTGGGTATGTCCGGGTGATTAGCCAACTGAAAATACCCAGTCTAACGTTGACATTATACAGTTTTCTGTATATTTATCCGTCATCAGTTAATGGCAATGGTGCTTGGTTACTAGTGATAGCATTCAGTTTCTAATCTATTGCGAACCTATACGCGTCAGGGGAATCGACCGGTTTGTCATTTTCTTTCCTACATAACACAGAGCATATGGGATTGAATAGTAATGGTTCCTTCCTCCAACATTCTTTGGATGGCTCTGTGTATTAACTTCTTGACTCTATCCTTAGCGACCAAGGTCATTGATGCCACCGGAGGTGATCTCCCCGTGTCAATTTCATTGGTGAGCACATGAGTGAGACCTGGATGATCTGAGGAATAACTCCGCGTGTTCTTGTGAAGAGCTGGCTTCTTGCTGTTGGTTTCCATCATCCAAACCAGTTCTAGTTAGGTCGATTTCGACTTTTTCCCTCCTTACTGTCAGCCTGCAGTATCTCCTCATCAGGTATACTTAAGGTGTTTGTTTCAAGTCCAGCGTAATCTTAGGCCTTTCCATGAAATCCACACCCAGAACATAGGGGTACTGCAATCTTCACTACATGGAACTGACACTTTTACAAAATTTTCTTATGCATACCGATAGGTTACTTTAGGGTTTACATGTAGCTCCCTGCCATAAATACGGTGAGGGTTTGACTCCTTCTAACAAAGTGAAAATACTTGATTATACAATTCAGAGTATAAATGATCTCTCAGCTCCCGTGTCCCATAATGCTGTTATAAATGTATCATGTAGAATAACGGGTATGAGGGAATATCTATGGGCTTACTTTCATGTTGTTAGCCATAACAGGAGGATTTTGCCATGCACGCGATCGGGACCTCCCTCTATTCGATCGCCTATTAGTTCAACCTCCTATAGTTTGTTGCTTAGACCCTGAGGGTGGATACCCATTTCCTTGTTGGTGATATCCATTATTATATTGCGGCCTCCTATCCTGTATTCTGGAGAACGCCTTCTATCAAATTCGGCTATTACCCTGTCGATACTCTGCGCGTGGTGGTTCTCTGTCTGTGGTGGGTTATAAGATGCGCCGCGACTCGTATGTTGTCGCTATCTCCAGAGTTGGGCTTCAGTAGTGGAGTTCCTAAGCTCCACATAATCCAGCACTTGGAGCCAAGCGTCTCATTATGTGCTGCACTATTGTTGCTTCCCGTAACCACAAAATTCAGCAACTAGGCAACCTTAAGCATTCGTAAGATAAATGCTACTGCGACCTGACTGGATCTTCGCCTGGACCCATAATATTCTGCCTCCAATTCCGTGCGGTCTCTCACTGCCAGGAAAGTACGCTGCAGAGCTTGCTTTAAATACCCCAGCTAAATTTTCACTATTACCGGTACCACTCACAGGCACGACCTGTGAATGATTCCTCAAATATGCTGGTTGAAGGGCCTCCGGTATTCCATGGAATTTTATATTATCTTAAGCTAGACAAAGTCATTAACATTCCCCGAACCATCCCTGTTAAGCTCAGCAGGAAGCAGCCGCTTTCTCAGGGGTAGAACGTTTGAGCGCCAGTGTAACGTACCTCGGATGTTATCTGTAGCCATCACTAATATCTAATAAACAACAATATGACTTCAATTACAGAACCACCAAAACATTTCACATTTATTAATATATATCACCTCAAGACATCTATTATAGGCTCTCAGGTCAAGTTTATTGTAAACTTTGGACAAACCACCAATAATAATCCAACAGCTTCTACCAACTGCAAGTACTGAGATCTGAACAACTGTGAAACACTAGAACAATTCTCAATCGAGTGGATTTACACTCTACCCTCAACTCTAATCCTTAGTCAAGCTTTCCAATCTATAGCATTTTAGATTCCATCTCTACTCGTTACAACGCCTCTCGATCCTCCTTCGATCCTTACTCTCTCTCCTAGATGAGTGTTATATCATTATTTAACCGCTTCACTTCTTTCTAACTGCTTTGCATATTACATTCTTCATCGTTTCATTTTGGTTATAGAAAGGATTGAGAAAGCAATCAATCTCTCAATTGAAAGTCCTAAAGGTTAGTGAAGTGAAACCGCAGATACCCAATGTCACAACGTTACCGATTTGTATTTTCTTAAATACTATTTGTTGACTTTGACAATATCGTTAACATTTTCAATTTCAAACAGCAGAAATGGATGGTTTTACATTTCACGGAGAACAGTATACAATTTTGTAGATTCTTCAACGGGAGTTCACGTAAAATGTTGAAGAATGTGGGGCTCTCAAAGTGGCAGAACAAGAAACGGCACGACACAGAATCATCTAGAATCGTATCTGGCAGAATTTATGTGGAGGAAATATGTTGGGAAAATGCTCTAAAAATCGTGAACATTCGGAAATATGTCCTTTTATGTAGATTGATGTTCTAAAAGTATAGAATATTATTTTAAACATCTAAATTTTACAACCCACTTATTA
>BMAW01127041.1:18958-31429 GCA_019974015.1 Nephila pilipes | reverse complement strand
CATATGCATTTAAAATTTTTATGGAAACGAAAGACTTTATATGATTCAACATGTGGAGAAGACTGCAAATGAAACAGATGTAAAGAGTAGTAAACCTGAAAATGACGAAAGTATTCATCAGGTTATTTAACTAGGGACAAACATTGATTGACAAACTTAATTTGGTCTATAATTTATTTAAAACAATTTTCTGTAGGTTCTGTAAAATACTACCAAAGTATTTATTGAGCTATACATTGTGTTTGAATACTTACATTAGTGTTGTAAAATTTAATATTAGATTTGATGGTTTATTATGTATATTAAATTAAATGTACATTGTTTATTCATATATGTACAGGGACAAACAGTATTTCATAGAGTGCATTAGAAGTATTAATATGCTAATCACTGTCAACAACAAAAATTTCAGTAAACTTGGTGCCATAAGAAGAAACACAATAATGGAAGAAAACATGTAATGACCTATAAAATTGAAAATTTCAAGATATTTAACTTTTAATTTATGCATAGATATTTAAATGTGAGGTTTTAATTAAATATTTACAATTTTGCTCAAAAATTAGATTATTTCATAATAATCACCTAAATGGATAAAATTTGGTTTTCAAATATTTAAAAACCCTCAGGTATTACAAACCACAGATTTAGATGTATTTACATTTTAATATTTTATATTACTTTTGGATTAAAACATTAATCATTTTGACGACAAATCATAATGTCAACTTCAAATGCTTATGCAAAATCATTAATAACTTCAGATGCTTATGTGCTTTTTAATTATTTCTTAATATGCACTGTGATGTGTATGTTACCCCATAGTGACACTTTATAGAGATTATAGAGTAAAATATATAAAACAACACTTTTTGTGCCATTATTTTAAAGTATGCCCATTTTCTAGATATTGAAAATTTTGCTAAATTTCATAAAGGCATTTTTCAAAACCTAGAAAATGCTATGTATATATATTCAAATGTTTGTGATATTATAAGTCTGTTTCCTATTGTTTGTCATTTATAAAACTTTCCTTATTGTCAATTTTTGAAAATTAGTCTGTAATCCATGTGTGTTTCGAGATTAAAAAGGCTCTCACACTACCATTAACAAACTTCCTGAACAGAGACAGGTCCATCAGAAAAATTAGAAACATATATTGCAGATTAGGAAGGTTATAACATATAAAACTGGAGAAATTTAAGTTATTTCTGTAATATTAACTTTAAGTAACATATGGGCAATACACTTTAAATGGGTTTTGAAGAATGAATTTTCACCAAAGTCATGCACGAAGCGTGATATATCAAAGCAATTAAAACTAAATTCAACAAAATTTACACATATTTATCAGACAGGGTGTAGACCGCAGGCTTTGAGATGGATTACACATTTAGACATATTTACAGACTTTTCGTTCCAAAACATATAGCAATTTTGTCGAAAAATCATAAACATCAACTTCGAATCTACTAAAATATTTATTTTAAGAAATTAATTGTTATTCTGTGGTCAGTTACACTTTACAGGAGTAAGAAGTATATGTAGGAAATAAAGTCAAACTATGTCTATTATTTATTTAGTTATGCTGTTTTCTTAACGTTATAAATTTTGATGAAATTTCATTAAAACACTTTTCAAACAAATTGTATATGTATATAATTTTAATGCTTTTAAGTCTATTTTATCATTTGACACTAAAGAATCATGAAAACATTTTAAAAATTGGTCTTCGAACTAGTCGGGTGCCTTCAATTGAAGACGGTAATATAATATTTGGAACATATACGTAATATATCAAGAAAATAATCTACTACCACCAACCATTGAGTTCTAAACTAATTTATTTCATCACTTCATCTGTACGTTTTCTACTTTCGACATGTACGAATTTCACATAAAACCTCTTTACCAAAATCTTGCCAATCCTCCATCAGCGCTTCAATATTAATTATTTGAGGTATTTTTCATTCCACGCGCAAATCTCATCAAACCTAATGGGTGACAATACACGAACATACATAGAAGTAAATATATTCCGTTTGGCGTCCGATCATATCATTTTTGGCGATAAAATGAAAAATTGCAACCGACGGATAAGAGTAGATTAACGGATGAAAATTACATTTTGGATAATACTTCCGTAAATCCGTTGGTGAGCGTCTACATCGCAAAATGAGTATATTTGCAGAATTTCAGTGGTTGTATAGTCTTTGAGATCTCGTGATGAGTTAGTTAGTGGTATTTCGCTTATATATAGAAGATATATTGTGTATATGTAATCATATAATCGGTTGTCAAAGTTGCACTATAAAAATGAATCGGTATCGAACTAGCGATTAACCGAAGCATCGGTTAGAAATATTTCAGGTGCTTTTAATTTCGAATTTGTGCCTAATTTAGAAGTTAACTAGCGGCTTGAGTTCCGAACAATTATAATGGCTATTTTGAACTTATGGTGAATGAAATGGTGGGGTTGATGAAGAGTCGAAGATACGGCTAACCTGCGCCTAAAAATTATAACTTTGATCTAGGCGTTAGAAAAGAAAATAAATTGTAATGATTGTTTTCAAGAAGGTCGAAAATGAGGATCGCTAGAATTTATAATTGGGCGACTCCTCCGTGCCACCAATGGACTCGCTGAAAGATATCAGAAAGTCGCGGGGCCTAGTCACGTACCTATCAATAGAGGCAGACCTCTTAATCTTAGTTTGGTTTATTAACGTCACATCAGAAGCAACGGCTATTGGCGAAAACAAATACAATTTTGAACCTCTGTCAAATAACGAGCAAATCCCACTAGGGCGTTTGAACTTAAGGAGCTTGGCTGTGGTACTCTCCAGTTATTTGTAGGGTGATACAAAGCATGAATAGTGTTCTGTGTTTAATATAACCATATAATAATAAATTCATTATCATACTGTTCAATTATACTATTTACATTTTCCACCAGTCAGTTCCTCCATCCGAGCCAACCCCTTTACATTTTTAAGTTAATTGGTACTGTACTATAATGTGTAATATAATATATTTAGATATCAAAATAAATTTGTTATATTCAATATTTGATACATACGAGTATTACAATATCGATATAATCTTTGATCAGTTTCTACATGTATTATTATTCAGCGGAACCGATTGATATATCGATAGGCATCCAATTACATTTGATAATATAACTGATAGAGATATTTATATTTGACTTGATAATATAACATCGATACAAAATCTTTAAAAATAATATAATATCATTATAATAATTTTCAATAGTAGCAAAATGTTGATAGATACAAATATTCAATGGATAACATATCTCGATGAATAATTATAGAATGGTTTTATCGATATTAAAATTCGGTGAATAGTATAATATCGATAATTATTGATCAGGAGAACCAGGTTTAATCCACTAATAATCGAAATATGAAGTATCAATATATAATCCTATAATCAGTTTACATAGCTATGGATATTCGTTGGGTAGTAAGATATCGATAAATACGAATCGCCTCTAACATTGAAAGATATAATGTCGATAAATGGAATCGTAGAATCAATTTACATTCTTGAAGTATTCATTAGGTAATTTGTATCGATAGATATAGTGAAGTCGATTTTGTCAATACTATTATACACTTCATAATGAAATATCGATGGATATAAGTATTCATTTCAACAAATATCAATAAATAATAATGTATTTTCTTTATAGTATAATATCGATAGACGCAAATATTCAATAGGTAATAAAAATATCGATAGGTACTATTATACAATTCATAATATGACATTAATGAACATTAATGTAAGTTATAAAATATCGATAGATACTAATATTCATTGAATCATAAAATAACTCGATAGATACTAATATTCATTAAGTTATAAAATATCGATAGATTTTGTTTAATCAATACTAATGTTTCAAGGTATGATGCAATAAAGCAAACATAGAATCAGTTTAGATAAGTAAAAATTTTCCTCAGATGATATAATATCGATAAAGAATATCGTATAATCATTTGCGACAGACTTTACTTAAGAAAATTATCCAATATTACCAGTTCCGAAACATTTTCAGAATCAATTGGTGTTAACATTAATTATTTCTTAATTATGAAGAATACATTTAACATTCTCGAAGAATCAGTGTCATTCTGTTTCTTCTTTCAAACTTCTTCAACCTCAAATTTTTCCTAGAAGAGCAAATTATCCATGTTTCTGTTATTGATCGACAGAACCGAACGAATTTTGCCTCGTGTTCTTCTATCTTAATTCTTGTAAATGTAAGTATACAAATATTTGAAATCTCCAAATATTTAGAACTGAACATTCGTTTTAAAACCAGAAAATTAATTATATCCTTTTCCTACGAATTAGAGCACGAGTTTGATAAGCTAGTTGAGGCATTCTCATTACAAATTAGGAAGTTGCTAGGTTTCTAGGAAATGAGAAATTTTTGGAAGCCGCGTCTTGAAGGTACAAAATTAATTTCCAACGAATCAAATCTTCATCATAATTCTTCAGGTATTATAAGTGGCGTAAGAAACTCCTGCTTGCATTTTCGCTAGAATTAAAATGGAAGTTGGACCTCCTTTTGATGAGTTGCCACTTGACGGTTACGTTTTCATAATTAAAGAAATCTTTCAGTTTACTCTAGATCTTATCAACCCTTTCTCAATTCTTATTGTTTCAATCTTAGTCACAAGTCACAGCAACTTTGTATTATAATCAGGGTTAAATGTGATGACGGCCTGAGCCGATACCCACTCGCTAACTTTCACATTTATCCAGTGTGAGGACTTCGGGCCAACCAACTTAAAGGTACATCAACTTGGCTACATTATCGTAATTTCGAACTAATGGTTGAATTGAAAACGTCATCGGCCATGACGTCACAACCTGTCCACAGAGTACTACGGATGCTGGTTCACACAGAGCAAATTAAATATTCAGCTATTTGCTGGAAATCAAGAGTTGGTTGTTGCGTCTTCAATGAAGAACATTTTGGGGGATGAAAGAAGGTGTCTACTTTTGAGAACTTCACAGAAAATAATAAAAATGTTCAGTGGTCAAATAAACTGAATTCAATCATTCCTATTCTAACACGGATATTTTTAGAAAAACTCTCAATGCGCATGGATTACAAACGTCACAGAATTTATTTAAAAATTTAGTCATTTTCGTGTTCAGAAAATGTGTTCAATCGGCTTGAGACTTTAAAGGTTTTCTTAACACATATTGGCTTTGACTAAGTCAATTTGTAGCTTTGATGGTTTTGGCTTTAAAATCTTTTTCTCACATTCAGCTCTTGTGTGGAATTTTCTCTACAATTGTTTTGGAGGGCAATACTATAATTTAATTATAATAATAAAGTCAGTGATCAAATGATATTTCATGAATTGCACGCAAGATTTTCTCGCAAGTCGCCAAATCCGTCGTTTAATAATTTATGGTTTGCTTTAATTTTAATTGCTTGTAGCTGATACATTATTCAGTGTATAATTTATCGTTTGCTTTATTTTAATTGCATTTATTTTAAATATTCAATTTAATAACACTATTTATCATTTATTTTATTTTAACTTGTTAACAGTATATAATTTAAAAATATAATTTATCATTTAATTTAATTACATGAAGATTAATTGAATAACACCTTTTGTATTCTAAAATTTTAGCGTATTTATTTTAGATGATAAATTGTAAAGTCAATAATAAAATAAATTGAGGAATAAATTCATTTAACTCAACGTTCCTTTAGCTCTTAAATAAAGTACAAAAATTATGTTTACACCACAGTAAGAGTTTGAAAAATCATATTTAAAACTCGTTTTTACAGTCATTTTATTTTCCAATTTTACATTAAGGTAATGTTTTTATATCAAAACACCCTTACTGAGGAACAATACCCGTTTTGGTACATATCAAAAATCATAATATTGGTGTTTCTTCCACGGTCTTTCTATTAAAGGCGTCAGTGCTTGAAAAGTATAGTCATGCCATTATTAGGTATCCAAAATAAATAATTAAAAGTATAATTTCTTTCTTGCGTTAGATTATAGACTTGTGCATTCATTCCTTAATGTATGTCTTTCAGCTAAATTAATAGTTTCACAATGAAGACCTTTCTATCCTATAATACCTGCACGTCTTTTTATTTTAATACGGCAGTCTTCTTTAGCAGCATCGATAGCCGTCAAAATAATGACGTCAGAAGATATGTCTTTTAAATGAGGAATTGGATGCATCTTGTGAGACCATAAAAGAACAACACAGTTTCTCTTTCGGGGAAGGTTCTTCAGAGGACTTTATGAGGCTTAGCTTTTAGCTGTCCCTAATTTCTGATATATTTAGTGAAAATTGCTGAGGCGGTATAGTACCGAACATTACAGGTTGTTTTGAAAAGGTTTTTAAATACCCTCTCCATCTTAAAATAGATGTTAGATTAGACTGAAGTATTATGGGATATGGAACGTTGTTGACGGAATGGGGTGTCGAATATTGCGATTTACAATGTTTGTAAAACCTCTCGAGATATTTGAGATAATGCAGTCGTTTTGTTGCAAATGTATTAGAGTCTTTATTACAATGTATTTTAAAAATGTATAGTTTCAAGAAGATCGTTTTGTGCAAATCGTGAAATATTCGTTCACTGTTTTGTTAAGCATTAAATTTGATCTTATGTTAAAATTTTCTTCCATTACCTTCAATTTAAGGACAGTTTCCTTTAATTCAACTGTGTGAAATAGGTTTAGAAGTGTTATTCTAAAATGTGCTTTTAAGCTGTAAGCATTTACAATTTCCGCTTTCCTTTTTATAAATCTTCAGGAACTTGCGATTAAGCTTATTTTAAATTTTGTAAAAACGACCCATAACCTGAGCTGATTACAAAAATGCCTCTATTTTTGAATAATATAATTACGAAACTAAGGTACACACAACCTTTTCAAATTAAATTAAAACAACATTTCAAAGTCTATAAAATTTAAAGCTTTTAAGGGATCACTACATGTTACAGAAATTCTAACGACAATCAAATTAGGCTGTTGGTGGGTGGTCTCGTAAAGGAGGTGGTGTCTTTGTTGATCGGCAAAAATCGTGATTTGAGTTGTTCTTTTCTGAAATATTAAAAGATAATGGATGTCTGCGATTGCGAATTGAGACATTAGTAATTTGAAACAAAATGCTTATTGCCACTGAAACCATAACACTAATGCGAAAAATTAACAAATGAGATCTATTATCAGCCTGAATATCGTTCTGTTTTTGGTCATGATTGTTTTGTTAATATTGCTGAGAAGGAACCGAAATGGGCTATTCGTGACGGGTATCATGGTACAGGTGTTGTGCTTGCATTTCCATTTCCAAGCTTTCACCACACCTACGGGAAGGAAACTTAAGAACGTCGAGCCAGACTCAATGTTCATCAGCGTGCCACGACGTGTTTAGCAGCGTGGGGATCGAACCCATGACTCAACGAAGAACATTAGCTGCTGGTTCATTATCCATGACCTATATTCGTAGCCCTCGGGTTTTGGTGAATGTGCATTATTGTATTTTATAATTTTACCAATCATATTTTAAATTTAATTTATCTCGATGTTATAATTTCTTTAGTTTTGTAATCAGAACTTCTTCGTTTTGGGTATTCGAAAGAAGCATTTTGTATTTCTATTTATAATATTAGGACGATGAACGTTTGATTACTGGATATTTAATAAAATTATATGTAAAAGGTAAAGAGCAAATAGAAAATTGTCGTAATACTATTTCTGGACCAGTGTAATCTTATTGTTGTCTAAATTGTGATTAGATGTGTATTAAAATGGTTTTTAAAGATTGTTCTAAATATGCTTTACCTACAAGTTTTTGAAATATCATATGAAGGTGGTTTAAGAACTATGTTTTGTGTGGCTTGGGTAAGTCCTTAAAGTAATACTAACTGATTTCTTTATCTTTTCTAAATATAGTATGGCTCTTGCCCGCTCGCTTTCAAAAATCGACATAACTTTCCAGCAGATGGGACCATCTTTGTCTTATTTAGAGATGATTCTGTGGGAAACAACCATTGCTTTATTGCTTGTTTCAGAGAAATGACTAGCCAAGGTCTGACGAAGGGTTACCTCTGTCTGTAGAAATCAAAATTAACCTATGAATCATTTTCAAAAAGGTAGAAAACATTGTTTCCCAAAAGTTCTTTATGTCTATTCTCATTTGTCAATTCGTAAACGTGCATGTAAAATGTCTTTTCAACATGATAGAGATTTCAAAGAAAGGAATCTTAAGCAAATCAAACACAACATGAAGTATTTTCCGTGTGTTGCTTCTATGTGAGTCCTCTAAAATTCTTTCTCTAGGGTTCAAGTAAATCCTTTATTGGGCTTTACCACTCATTTAAGTCGTGCAGAACCTCAAATGATGTAATATAAGGGGCTTATGAAACTTTCTTTGCCTACCATCTCAAACATTCTACATCTCCCACCTCTCCCCAATGAACATGATTTATCTGAAACTCTAAAGAACACAAATTACACCAAAAATTTAAATTTTATTAGTTATAATTTCTTACTTTAGTGAATAATTGAAAATTATGTGTTAATCTTGTTCACAATACTTACAAAGACTAACTGATTCACAAATATTTTACTTTTTAAACATATGAGTATTCTTTAATTTAGCCTCATTACAATTTAACAAAGAAATACTAGAATAATACACAGTTTGTTTGACTTATATATAAAATAAGCTGCTGTGAGATTATATATAATTTAGCTGGTCTTATAAATTACCAAGTTTTTAGCACAATGCCAGATCATAAGATTTCTCTACCTAGAAAGTGTCGATGTTACCTAGTTTTCAAACGTTTTGGTAATTGTCTTATCTTGGATGACCGCAATGTTAACAAATTTAAGGTAGCACATTATTGAGGTTATTAATAGAATATGTCTTCGATTTCAGGTTTTGAAGTGTTCCCCTTTTCACTTTTGTGAGTGGCAAGAAATCTTACGATAACTGTATATTTCCACTAATTTTTCCGTACCCAAATTCTGTGAAAACCTAGTGGTAGATAAGTTCTAAGATTTATTTAAGAGAATAAATGCCAAGAATTAATGAAAGGTTCTCAGGATTTACATGTGCCATAGTGGTCTGGAATTCTGGGGTAATCAGTTTTCACCAGCAATGTCCTAATTGCTACTAGAAGTTTGCGTATAGCATTTCTCAGAATCTTTTCCTGATAGACAAATCCTGCGGTAACTATGTGACATTGGGTTATTCGCGGTTTCATCTTCATAACCTTTGAGGACTTTCAATTGAGAATTGATTGCTTTTCTATCAACTGTTCTAACCAAAATGAAACGTATGAAGAATGTATAGCAAAGCAGTTAGAATGAAGTGGAAGCGGTTAAATAATAGTATAACCTCATCTGAGGAAGGAGTATAGAGATGAAGGAGGATCAGAGAGGCGTTTGTAGCGAAGGAGATGGAATCTAAATGCTATGCGATTGGAAAGCTGACTAGTTAGAGTTGAGGCGTCGAGTGTAAAATACTGGATTGAGAATTGTTCTAGTGTTTTCAACAGTTGTTCCAGATCTCAGACTTGCAGTTGGTAAGAAAGCTGTTGGATTATTATTGGTGAGTTGATGTCAAAGTGTTAATAAACTTGACCTGAGAGCCCTATTAGTATGTCTTGAGTGGTATATATTAATAAATGCTTGAAAATGGTTGGTGGTTCTGTAATTGAATTGGTGCATCATTGTTTATGTAGTATTAGTGATGGCAACAGATAACACCCGGGATGACCGGATGTTACAACCTTACCATTATTCTGCTGTTTCAAATATGTATCGCTACTTGATTACAGGCAACATAAAATTTCATGTATATCTGGTAGTCAGTTATACCCATGCTGAGATCAATTTCATCCCTCTTGAAAGTCTTAACATTGTGGTGAAAATCACAGAAGATATCTTCAGCCAATAAAACTTCTGAATGCCAGAAAAATGTGTCTGATAAGTTCAAAGTGCACAGTCTTTGTAACTGCACAAGTGCACAGTCACCATTTTTGACGAACTAATTATCATCTGCACTAAATGGTTGAAAAATATTAAATTCATTATGTTAATGATCACTTTGAGCTCTAGGACATACATTGTAGCATTTACAAAATTACACACTTATTAAAGGAAGATTTGAAGAATTGTCTGCCTTTGATGATCCACAATTTGTTGCATGAGAAAGCGAGGTTTGAGAAACAGCAATTGCTAAAATGAATACCTTTTCGCGTTGTTTTCTCACATTTACGGCGATCGAAGCGGCAGCTTGATTCGAACCCTGGACCAAGGGGCCGAAGTTGACAGGCCACAATCAAGCCGAATAGATATCTCATCGGGCTGGTTAGTAAGGCCTTTTAGTCACTACACATTCATTTCTATGATTATTGGTGAAAATGTTAAAAATGAATATTCCATTTAAAGTACATCTCCAGAGTTCTTCATTCAATTACGTCTAAATGTCAAAGTTTCTGAATGAATAATTTGGCTAAACTATCACTGGCTCCACTGGACATGAAGATCATGGATTTTGAAACTTCAAGTGTATTTTTAGTTTCGTTATATTTTCAGTTTCAATATAAATGCGAAACCTTTAAAAACAATCAGATGCTGCATACCTAGGCTACAGAATAATCAGCATCAATAACAAGCAGAACTTTAGCTTAGAAAATTAGTAAAATAACCTGATGGTTTTGAATTCATTAGATGTCCGTGAGTTGGAAACAGCAGATTCAAGTAGTAAGTCAATTCAGTTTGTAATTTGGGTCCGGAAGATATGGAATTAGTCTCTCTAAGTATCTTTATCTACGTAAGATAATCAGAAATCTTCCTGTTTAGTTAAGAATGGCATCTTCACGTGCAAGTTGTTCAGAACCTTTTAGGCTAAATACAAGACGCAGGAGGTTTAACATGTAACATTGGGCGATATTCTTCCAATTTATCGTTAGAACATTTTCTTAAAATATTTGTTGTAACTCGAATCAGAATCAAATGGACATCCAACAAAGTCGTTTCGTCTTCGAACTGAAATCCTCCCAAATATACTCTCGCCCATTGCAACATCAGCTTCTTAAGCACGGCTACAGCATCAATATGATACGCTCTCGTGACTTTACTTTCTTTGTTTCGGCAGTTCCTCACTCTGTCGAACGCCCAGGTACTTATTGAATTGATTCAAATTTTGATAGTTTCTTCAAATTAGTTAACTTTATTAGTATGATGTTTTATAGAAATTATGATGAGAGGGTAATTTTAATTTTAAAGTAGGAACCCTCGTAATTTTAGCCGTTACCGTTACCAATTATATTATTAAATAGTACTTTCGCTTTGTGATTTTATCTTTGGAATATCAGCTTGATGGTACAATTGTAACAATGGAACGATTCAGGAAATGTAAAGATATAATCCAATTGGTCAGACAATTAATTTACGTAGGTGATGCAACTGGGATTATGTAAGAATTGAGACTATCAAAAAACTCTAAGACTGTTGTACTTTATTCTTTCATCACAAATGGATGAGACGTGATAGTTGTGATATGTGTTTCTTTAGCTCACGAAATTGTAAAAAATTTCCCATGATTTAATTTCAAATATGTGTTCGTGAACTCAACATACATATGTATATTTTATAATTTTTGCTCAAAGCTTGAAAGTCATTTAACTACTATCTTTTGGAAAATACCAGGTTTTTACCGTCATTCTTATTGAGCTCTTTAACACAAAATGCTACTTAAGCCTACTATAAAGAAATGTTTACCTCGCATTGATTTCTTCAATGTTAATATTTATTTAACACTTTCTCAAAGTAAAACACTTAGGTAATTTTCAGATTTACATTGACTTGTCTGCGTGGAGTAAAACACTTTCACCATTCAATAAATTCAATCTCGTCGAGATTCAAGCGTATATGTTTGATATTCCGCTTTCAGAAGTGACAGTGTTTCAAGCAGTACAAAATCTTCAATTTTTATTTCACTGTTAATACTACAAAAGCATCTGCTAGAAATCAAAATATTACCTTCGATCGTCGGAAAAATGTTTTTCTAAGCATTTCTATGGTTTGAATGTAATTTATATTATTTTGTTTAGAAAATATTAACATATGCTTCATAAATGTTTTTCCGTAACTAAAAGTTGAAAGCTAATGTTAGTATGCAGCATGGATGAGATTTATCACTTAACATATAAGAGATTATTAAATAAAAATATTAATTAAAAAAGTTTTATATTATTTATTGGTGTGTTATTTGTTTTCCTACATTTCAATTTCGCTCTCCGCTTATTTGGCGATTTTAACTAGCTTGGCGACATTAGCGTATCCTTAATTTGTCGGCCGCCTCATTAATAGACAAGTACCTAATTTTATCATGTGACTACTTATTATAAATTTTGTCATGTGACTACTTATTATA
>BMAW01127041.1:0-18948 GCA_019974015.1 Nephila pilipes | reverse complement strand
TCATGTGACTACTTATTATAAATTTTGTCATGTGACTACTTATTATAACACATCGATCAATAACTCCCAAGACTAACCCAGAAATGGCACACGTAGTAAACCAGTAACCAGGTCTTTCTAGAGTACGAATCTTTGCTTGAAACGTGTCAAAATTTTAAGTCGATCGGACCAGGAAAAAAGTTTTTTGAAGTGAAGTGAAAAAGGTTTTTTTCAAGTGGGAGCCGAGATTGCTTTCGATGGAACAAAAACAGCAACGAGTCGATGATTCAGAACGCTATTTACTCGCAACAAAAAAGATTTCTTGCGGGAAAAAAAAAAAAAAGATTTGGAAAAGCGTTGGAACGATTGTATCACCCTAAAAGGTGATTAACAATAGGTGTTATGTTGATGAATAAAAAAAACTTTGCAAAAAAATGTTGTTTTCAATTTTAGACTCGGGAGTTATTGATCGATGTGTTAATGTCCTTTCTCCAAAAATTTCCAGTTAATAAATTAACGAATTGGTCATAAATTTCAAGCCCCTAATAGAATTACGTTCACCTTCACTCAACATTGTTTTTAAACAAGTAAATGTGTCACTTTTACTTATACTATCATTATTATGAATAGCATTTTCATACTGGAACTGAAATTCTCAAATGATGAAATCGCCAAACATTTTGAAATTTATAATTTTGGTAATTTTAGCGTGTTAAAATTATTACTCGGTCCACCAACAGTTTAGTTAATTAATTCATCACCCTTTTTATTTCATTTAATTTGGTTTTCATTAATAAAAAGCTATTTTTTTCCTCTGGATTTAAATAATTTTTCGTGAAGTTCTTCGGATGCTACAACTTCATTTGCTATTTGAGTTAAGTTAAATCATTCTTTATCAAACGATATTATTCTATTCCCCGTTTCAAGCTAATTGTTTTTTGTAGGCCTTAAATTTTTTCTAATTTTACGAGAACACTTATATTGACTCATCTTTTGGTAACTAACCAATACGTTTAATTTCAATGATTCTTCAATTTTACATCGATAATTTAGATATTGCTATAAATCAAAATTATTCAACAACACTGTTTCTTAATCAGCATTCATCAATAATGTTCATTACATAATTATATAATTCATACATATATTCATCCAGTATTTTCAATCTAGATCAACAGCTTTCAAATGTCAAATATTTCATTTACCTCTTTAATGAGGTATCATGCTCCACTATCGGGTGCCATAAAGAAATTCTCATCCTCGGGTTTCAAGTAAATAAATATTACACAGCTCTACGGACTCAGCTATACGGGCAAGCCTTAAATCACTTTTAAAACTGATATAGGAGTGTTAAAAATACTTTTCGTAGACCCACCTTACATATTATTCAACAGTCACAAAGAGAAGTTCAAGAATTGATCATATGACAATAACCAAGCGAATTTGTTATTAAAGGTTTTGTTGATATTCGTTTCTACAAATTTTTATTAATTTTCAGACCGATAAGACGGTCTTTGCCTTCTTTGATGAAGATTCACCGAAGTGAACTGATTGTTTGGGTTACTGCTCGGTTTCTGGTGTGGAATGATGTATTGAGGTCTGACTAAATATGACAATGCCACGACAAATGACAATAACAACTCGACACTCCAGGAATCAAATTTTGAATCCCTAACGTTTGCTGAATCAAAAATAAACCATGAAACAGTACTAAATCTATGTTGATGCTGTTAGATAGATGGAAGAACAAATCGGTAACACAAACTTTCAATAAAAACGTCAATGGTTGTCAAAAACTGGCACTTTTTGAACCTCCCTTGTATTTGATTTTCTGTTTCGTTTAACGTTAAAAGAGATTAGTATAACGAAGCAACTAGTTTAATTTAATTTGTTTAAAGAAAAGCATTTTTAATAATTTTTCCTCATAATTTCCTTCCTCTTAAGCGTGTCTTTTTATATATATATATATTAAAGAGGGACATTGACTCGGAACAACCTTATTCAGAGAGTAAAACGTTAAACATTCATTTTATATTCTGACTTTACTGTCGTACAGAAAACTACATATTTTATTACATTTCTCAATTCTATTTGAGAACGTCTGTTTCTTTCCCCCCTACTTCGACATCATTGTCGTATAGGAAACATCGTGTTTTATTACATTTTTCATTTATTTTTGAATCTGCACGTCTTTTCTGGAAGAAAATATGTTTCTTATTTCGAATTGTTCATTGCACTATTAAGAATTGTTTCACTTTTCCTTATCAAATTTAAAAATATGGTATATGAAATTTCAGAACTTTTTTATGGATGCAGTATATTAACAGGATATGAGTGTTATAACCATACCAATTTATTTTAGTATCGGAACATTTTGTTCAACCTCAAAATATATTTCGAGTTTAATAACTTCATCGAGACATGTTACAAATGTAGCTGTAAAGGATAACTCAATATATGCTCAATAACTGATAATTAAAATAATTTAAAGACATCAAACACATTCAAAAGAATGTGTTTAAAAATATGTTACGTTCCAAATATACTCTCATGGAGAAAAAAATTAGCGCACCAAGAAGGAGTCGTCAAAATGAAACGAAACTTTACATACGTAATGACTACTTTGATATAAGTAAATGATTAGAAAATCAAAGATAATAGATCATTTATTTCAGAGAAAAAGGCTAAAGAACGGAGGATTTAATACCCTGTTGAGCCCCCTGTAGCGCGAAAGCACGATGCGATACGAACGGTCATTGAGGCATACAAGTTCTGTATGATGTTTGAGACATTTCGTTCCATATTTGCTGTAACCTTGCCTCTTGTTCGTTCGAACTCTTGGGATGCCCAACTCACCGACCCAAATGATTTCAGAAATGCTCGATTGGAGACAAATCTGGGGATCGGGCAGGCCAAGGAAGAGTAGTAACAGTGCGGAGACAGTCTTGTGACACCCTTGCCGTGGGAGATCGAGCATTATCTTGTTGAAAAATGGCTCCTAGGAGCCGTTGCATGAGTGGCAACACATGTGGTTTTCAGGATGTCATGGGCATACCGCTGGGCTGTCACGGTGCCACGGATCAATACTAGGGGTGACCGTGTATTGTAAGCAATGGCATTCCATACAATCACACCAGCAGTGGGAGCGATCTGTCACTGAAAAGCAAAGGCAGGATTGAGGCGTTCACCACGGGGTCTCCACACACAAACACGATTGTCTTTACAGCTGAGATTGATTCTGGATGAGTCACTAAAGACGACCTGGTTCCATTCCGATGCAATTCAGTTTCCTCGTGAGCCGCACCACTCCAAACGGGGGCGTCGATAGGTGGGCGTCAAGGGCAGCACACGTAATGGGAGCCACGATCCCAAATGTCCTTCAGCCAGGCACTTTCGTAGGGTTCGAGAAGACACAGGGGGCCCTAGTGAAGGTGCTACCTGTGCCTGGAAGGCGGCCGATGAAGCAGTTGGCTGTACGCGTGCATTTCTTACCAAGTGGCAGTCTTCTTGACGACTGGCCTTTCGAGGGCGACCTGAGCCTGGTCTTCGTGTAAATGACATCTCATGGATCCACTGGTCCCAACACCTCCTCACAACACAATCAGGGCGGCCTAATTGACGAGCTACTCGCCTTGATGATCATTCAGCTTCCATCATACCGATGATTCTCCCAATCTAAAACTGCGACAGCTTTTCATATTGTCTTTGAAAAGGCGTAATAACATGTCTACCTCAGCTCTTCATTGAGGGCATTGAGGCATACAAATTTTGTATGATGTCATGAGACATTTCATTCCATATTTGCTGTAACCTTGTTTCTAGTCCGTTCAAACTCGTGGGATGCCTAATTCGTCGTCCCAAATGATCATAGATATGCTCGATTGGAGATAAATTTGGGGATCGGGCAGGCCAAGGAAGGGTAGTAATTAACAGTGCGAAGAGAGTTTTGTGATACCCTTGCCGTACGAGGCCGAGTATTGAATTGTTGAAAAATTGCTCCTGAGAGCCGTTGCAATAGTGGCAACACATGTGGTTGTAGGATGTTATGGACATACCGCTGGGCTGTCATGGTGCCACGGATCAATACTAGGGGTGATCGTGTATTGTAGGCAATGGCACCCCATACCATCACATAAGCTATGGGAGGGGTGGGTCGATTTAAAGCAAAGGCAGGATTGAGGCATTCACCACGGAGTCTCCACACACGAAAACGATTTTAATCACTGCTAAGATTGAATCTGGATTCGTCGCTAAAGACGACCTGGTACCATTCCGCTGCAGTCCAGTTTCCTCGAGCGCGGCACCTCTCCAAACGGAAGCGTAAATGGGTGGGCGTCTATTGCTGCACACGTAATGGGCGCCGTGATCCCAAATGTCCTTCAGCCAGGCGCCTTCGTATGGTTCGAGAAGACACAGGGGTCCCTAATGAAGGTGTTACCTGTGCATGGATGGCAGCCGATGAAGCAATTGGCTGTATGCGTGCGTTTCTTACGATATGGCGGTCTTCTCGACGACTGGTCTGTCGAGGGCGTCCTGAGCTTGGTCTTCGTGTAAATGACATCTCTCGGATCCACTGGTCCCAACACCTCCTCAGAACACAATTGGAGGGGCTTAATTGACGAGCTACTCGCCTAGCTGACCACCCAGCTTCCATCATGCCGATGATTCTCCCTCTTTCAAACTGCGACAGCAAAAGAAAATATGATAAAATATTATAATCATATTTTCTTCGAAAACGGCGTAATGGCATGTCTACCTCAGCTATTCTTTTGAAAACGATTCAGCATACTCAAACACGCTTTGGTTACCCGTTTTATACTCCACGGAGAACGACGTTAAACGCTCTCTATCGGCTTTACATAATGCGAAATCAAGTTGCATTTCTAATCATTTGCATATCTCCCCGTCATGTACCTTCATGCCATTTTCGTTAAGATCCCGCAATTATTTTTTGCTGCGTTAATTTTTTTGTCCATGAATGTATATATTTGCTCAACATTATCAGCTAAAGAAATATTTAGTAAAGAAATGATTGTTAAATTAAATTCAAATGCGTTTTCTATTGGATAATTTCTAATGACAGATTTTCTTTTGTCCTAAAATATGATGAATTTTCTTTTGTCCTAAGATATGATGAATTTTTTTGTAAATATTTCGTTTCCTTCTTTATGCGCTTAATAAATTTCGAAATTCTTTTTCGAGTTCACAATAGAGTTGTTTTGGGAAAACTCAGTCGTTTATTCAGAATGGAGATTTGTAAACAAGGGAGCGATGTACCTATTTGCACGCTACAGTGTCCTGGTCAATATTGAATATTTATTTTCATGAATTCGTGTCACAGACGTAAACATCACGAAAAAAAAATGTCATAAAAACGATGAAAATTTAGTTGAGTAATAATAAATTATATCAGGTTAGCGTTGCAGAAAATCCATAAAAAATGATATAACGCATCGTAAAATGAAAATCGCGTGACATTTTGCATTTTTGTTTATGGCAAATGTGATCCCTTTATTCTTTTTTTTTTTTTTTTTTTTTATTTTTAAAAGCGATTGTAAAATAGATTTTATTTTAAACACACAAAAATTCGAAAGGTTCTAATACGCAAGGAAAGTGTAGTAAATAAGTTGGTAGAGCGACGTAGGGAAAAAATTAACCAATAGCTAATTTCTTTTTTTTTTTTTTTTTTTAAAAAGAAAATAGATACGCACGTTCTCCCCATATTAACGTGGGGGGGGAAGCCCCCCCCCCCCTAATGCTACATTTATTTTCTGTGCGGAAAAATTTTGCTACGAATATTTTATTAATTTATGTGTAATAGAAATATCGGATTAACAAACATCGCATACTGGTGCATTCAAAGCTATAAAAATGTGTTAAAACTGAAAAACAATATTTAGTTTAAAGGTTCATGTTGTTCGATATGTCTAACTGATTGCCCATCTCTATTTGTAAATGCAAATTCTTTTCTTTTCCACTTCTTTCATTAGATTTCCCCAGGGAATCAGCTTTTTTAGGAAAGTATGGTTATTATGACTCTTAGGTTTCTTAGTAATCCTTTTCGTTCCTATGATGCTTTTTGTTTTTGATAAACATAGGAGAAGCGCCTTCGGCATACTTTGGAGATCCCTTTGTGTATCCTTCTTATCAACCAGTTTTTATGAAGTCCATATCCATGACACATATTTTTTGTAGCAGCATGACCAGATTTCATTCTTACTCCTTGAACCTGAGAATTCAATCAATCATTGTCATTAGAGTATAATTGCAATAATTCAAAATAATTACCAACTCATCATCATTGTACCGTCATGAAAATTTGACAGCAACAATAGTTTTTAACTATTTTCATTAAGGCTCAACTAAAATAATATAATCGTTAATGATTCCCGTAGAATTAAATTGAAACTAAATTGTGGAGTTAAATCATCGAGACAGTTATCCGTATACATTGTTATGTTTTCAAAATATGGCTGCAGTAGCCTAGTGGTCATGGTCGCGGACTCGAGGCTGGCAGTTTTCATCGAGTAGTGGGATCGAGCCTTGATGCTATTTCTGACCCACCATGCAGCCGGGGGGGGATGCATGTTAAATCTGTCGAAGCTCAAAGTCCTCCCATTGGTATGATGCGGAAGTTTGGAGAGGAGGTGCCAGCTTAGGTGTCGTTCTCCTCATTTGATTGAGGTTCAAAATTACGAGGTCCATCGCCAATAGCAATTGTGTTGCTTCTAGTGCGACGTTAATAAACAATCATTTATATTCAGAATGATTTCATTCGATTTCAAAGTTTCCCACTATCAAAAATATATGACGCAGTATGATAAGTAATACATGAATACTCACGATAAATCATTGGGTAGTAATACATGAATACCCAATGACTTGATGTTACACTACTGGCCACCTAAGTCCTCTGATACAGCCCATGCTATTTCTTCCACTGGGGGTTCGTGAAAGATAATGTACATATGCCTACATAACGCACAAATTTTTATGAATTTAAACAACGGATTTCAGCTGCTGTGTAATCAATTGCCACCGATACTTTACAAAGTGTTTGTCTGGAATTTGCATATCGAATTGACATTATACGTGTAACTGAAGGAAGTGAAGTGACATCGGACTCTTGTAAAACAACTTCTACGTTTTCTTTTTGCATTCGCATGTTACTTATCATTTTGCGTCGTTTATTTATGAAAATATGGAATTTTGGAATCGTATGAATCATTTTAAATAATCATGTACTTCTAAAATATCTCTGAATTACCACAATAATTTAGCTCCGTATGAACCATCAAATTTAATGCCAATTTTGTTCAGTGACGATGATGATTCGAAAAGTTATTAGAGATGTCCGTATGTTGGCAACTGTTACATGTTAGAAAACAACAGAGTACATTTATATAATGGAGAATCATGGGATGCTATCTAATATTGTGTACAATTTTCATTTGTCCGGAGAAGTTTGGCATCTGTGTGAGACGTTAACTCATCAAGTCGTCAGAAATCCCTTCAAAAATTATTCAGCCACGTTTCCTCTATAGGCGTTCTTACTTTAGAAAGTGTTGTCTGTTCAGGATTCGGTGCATGAACTAACCTTTCGATCATTTCGCATATATGTTCGATGGAATTAATATCCCGCTATCTCAGTAGCTAAATTATTCACTTTCAACAGCCTAAAAGGCCCCTTAAAATCATTCAAATCCATAACATAGCTCACACATTCTAATATTATTTGAAATGATAATGATATTTTTTCATTAGATTTTATTCTTGTCATATAAAAAAAGTAATTCTTTTTTTCTGCATAAATGGTAGGGAAACTTCTTTATTGTTTCTCATTTATATAAATTATAATATATTAAACGGTGTAAACTTGGTAAAATATTAAAAGCATTTGATCTGAAGAATCTTTTGTGAGTAAAAATAAAACTGCAAAGAAATAAAATTAAAAATTAGTATTTCTTTGAAATATCTCAATAGTAACGACTTAAAAAAACATTTATGTTTAAGGAAATAAACTTAATTGTTCAGATAAGTCTCTGTATAACTCGTAAAAACTCGCATTTCTTAAACAGAAAGAGTTTGAGAAAAAAAAAAAAATTCTGCCTTTTCTGGAAAAATCACCAAATTAGGATGAAAAATACTTTTTGGCGGGAATATACATACTGCTCTTTCCACCCGTCAGTGGAGCAACTTAAAAAATGGAAATGTGCTATCACCGGATGGGAATTGTTTGACGAATAAATACATGCACTTTTAAAATTATGTATAAAAAAATAAATAATTTACTGAAATTAGACGATTTTGTTTCTAAGTTTCGTCTATACTTGAACTGAAATGAACCGGGGAGCATAATTTAGCAACTTTCCATTTATTGTATTTTGATGAAATATGGAAAACATATCAGGTCAGTCATTAATTAATACAAATAATGATATTTAATGAATATAAATGTACAGTTAGGCATATATATTTACACATATATCATAATTAAGCTAGCCATACAAACACATTGGTTTCAATTCTCTGAAAGGTGTCTATGCTTTATGTAAAAATTCTGAATTTGAAATCGGATTATTTTTTTCTAACGTAATTAATGGTTTCTACATGGATATTCATTAACGTGGTTATAATTTTTTTCATGTGTATCAATACTAAATTAGTACATTAAAATTTAAGTGAAAAATTCTTTTACCATCGCCATGTAATAGACAAATAGGTAACACAGGGAAATAAGGTGTTTTTTAAACGCTGAAGGGAAGTTAAAATACATTTAAAATTTGAGTATTTTTCTATTTGTAAAAAAATAATGTTTTTGGTTTGTGGGACAATTTTGTAACTTCCGATGATTATTTTATTTTAAGTTATCTCTAACCATCTATTGATCACAGCAGACTTTATAAGCATTGCTTTGAGGTTTTAGTTTCTCATTTTCATCCTAGATGGCAGCTCCACTTTTGCTGTTAAACAACCCTACTCTTTTTCTCTGGTGAAGTTAGTATAATTTTATAAAAGTTACGTGGAAATGATTATGTTAGACGCAATGAAACTCATTGAGTTATTTTCTGTACCGTGAAATGGTTTAGAAATCACTTTCATAGTAAATTAATTTAAATAGTTATTTAGATTAATTATTGTTAAAATAAAACGAATATTTTGGGGAAACATGTGCTTCCCTTTGACAAGTTTATCAGTCACAAAGTCTCTGAATATGAAACTTGCTACTGTTTTTTGTTATTTTCCTATAAATTTTGAAATTTTACTTATATGTGCGCAATAGAGTGGATCAAAAATTACGGAAAATTTGATATATCAAATAATTGGCTTTCAACTGTGTGGTTTGGACCACAATGTTAATAATATTGAAAAGGTTTATTTGCGTTAGTAAAAATAGTTCAAATAATTGACCACAGGTGGCCACTTATGAACTTGATATGAGTCTCATTTAAAATACATTTGTTTCGATACTGAAAATCAGAAATAATGTCTGTAGATTTGATACACATGGGGCTTATACACCGGAAAATAAGCAATTGGGACCATACGTTTAAAATATGTGTATTTGCATAAATGCTGTGCATTGGTTTCTACAAAATAAATGCGCTATAATATAATGGTGATCTCAGTTTTTGCTGTGTTTACTACATGGTGCTCTTTATATTTATGTTAACAAATATTTTAATCATTAGAAGCAATTTGTTTTAAACCAAACTCTACGAAGATGAATAGTTAATTTTGCATTAATTTTTCAAATGTGTGAACAAAATTTTGGTATTCGGTAAATTACACACACACACTGACACACACACACACACATATATCTAATATATAAAATTCTCCTGTCACAATGTTCGTTCCCATACTCCTCCGAAACGGCTTGACCGATTCTTATGAAATTTTTTATGCATATTCAGTAAGTCTGAGAATCGGCTACTATCTATTTTTCAAACCTCTAAGTGATAAAGGGTGTCCACCCCAAAACTTTTGCCAACAAAACAACTAATAAAATTATTAATTTTGAGTGTAATTCGCACGATCAGTTAATTAAGTGATTTGCATAACCTCTAAAATACTCAACACATGGCACGAGTTCCCGCAAACAACGGCTATTGAGTTGTATGTATAAATTATTTTTATACGTTTATCATAAAATCAAAAATTATTCTTTCTTCTTTATAACGAAAATATGCCAACAAAACGCAAAGGGACCAATTTGAGCCGTGATACAAATAAATTTAGAAGCATTCGAAATAGAAGAGCCCAAAGAACCGAAGAACAAGTTCAAGAAGAAAATACTGGAGCGCGTGTGAGAATGGCGCAATTGCGTCAAGAACAATTAGACGATACACGAGCTGAACGCAATGAAGTCATCAGATTAGAACAACGACAATCACACAGTTTTACTGTCAATAGACGTAGAGTAAATGACCAACAACGCCAACAGGCACATCGAGCATTTGTAGCTACATCATTCCTGCGTCTAGCATTCCAGTATGAGCCCGATATTGAATATTATGCTCATTCAAAAGTGGTAATTGGTGTTATGGACAAAGAATGCCCGTATTGTCATGCTTTGAAGTGTAATTCAAAGCATGTAAGGCCAAACAATGTCTGTTTGTGGCTTAGATTTGAGCACACCATGTTTTTCACACGGACAATTATACGTTGCATGCTCTCGAGTGGGTAAACCATCAAGTTTGTTTGTATTAGCTAAAGACGGGCTAACAAAAAATATTGTTCACGCTGTAGCATTAAGAGATTAATATTATGTAATGAATTAATGATATAAATAATTATTACTTTTGATAAACTGAAAAAATTTATGTTTGGTGTTTTGTTATTTTTATATTCCCTCATCGTTCACAGCGCTCTATGCCTTTTTCACTCATATTCTACATCCTTATACACTTCCAAAAAGTTAGTTACTTTTTTTCTACACTAGAAATTCTCTAGAAATTATTTACATGGCAAAACAACGTTTGCCATATATATATATATATGAGTATATATATATATATATATATATATATATATATATATATATATATATATATATATATATATATATATATATGTATATATATGTATATAATATGTATATAATAGTGTATTATACATATATATATATTTCTTCCCTATGAGATGTACTACGGTTAACGTGGATGACGTACCCATGGCATATGCTAGAGATGTATATGTATATATATTCACTATTTTTAAATCTTAATATTAAATGAATTTTATAATTTTCATTTTCTTCACTTCGAGATCACAGATACAAACCGTTTGAAGCTGCATGAACAAATTTGGATTTTGCTCTATAAATTTAATTCTCACGAGTACATATTCTAATCATTGAGTACTTGCTACTTGTGTTCACAGTAACCAAGGATTCCTGGTCTTCAACTCAAAGCTCGGCTTTATTTCTGTCTCTCGAATCGTGGATTCGAGTCATATTCATTTTACAGACCCGGTGTGAAGCAAATATGATTCTCGAGTAATCATTCCAGGTTCCAGCGATAAAGCTGGGATGGTGTGGAAATTAAAAGAGGGAGGTAGTAGTTTGTGTGTCCTCCTCATTTATTGATTGCGATTCTCAATCACGATGTCTGTAATCAATAGCCCTTACATTGTTTCTTAGCTCTACCTTAAGACCATAACACGTAATATAAGAAAATATTTTTTTAAGTCAATTCCTACTTAGGTCAACAAAGATAATTTTCATTTTAGTTACTTTTTATTAAATAATTACAATAAATATAAATGTACATAAGACAGAATCATAAAGTTAAGTGGCAATTTTCTCCCATGTAATACTAAAATTAATGAATTCATTAATTAAATTTAATCGATGTAAATGCAGTTTAGCCCAACCACTCTTGGCGACAGGAATAATTTAGCGGTATTTTACCAAATGTGGCTACCCTAGTCCGATTCGCCGACTTAACGTTCAGTAAAAAAAAAAAAAAAAAAAAAAAACTATGTTTGTCAATTTCTGAAATCACGCCAAGTGGCTGGGCTAAACTGCATTTACACCGATTAAATTTAATCAATGAATTAATATTTGAAAAAACTGTATTAACATCAAGTGTCAACAACTACAAATTCGAAAAATGTATTTGAACTTGAGTGGATGAACACAAAAGGTATTTAATTAACAATTGAAAATTTGAGCAAGAAATATAAATATAAATAGGGAGAGTGTGAACTAAATGTATGAAATTAATAAATTTAGCAATTGATCAATACTTGCCTTTTTTGTCCTTATGTAACCATACGATCATAGATACACATTTGCAACAATTTACATGAAACGCTTTGTTATTTTAAAATAAATGTGTTTCCCAATTAAGGCCTTGACTGAATAGTCAACTAACCAAAGAGAGCTTAAAGATTTTAATTATCTACGTAATTAAAAAAAAAAAAAAACAGGGGCTCCACAGACATTTATTTGTGAATGGTCGTTAATGAATGAAATTATTTTACGGATAGTTAAAAAAAAAAAACTATATTTTTTTTATAAAAACAATCTCTTAGCTGTTTTAGTTATGGGATTAAGAAATCTGATATATTTAAATATTTTTAATCG
The DNA here is from genome assembly GCA_019974015.1 of Nephila pilipes. Classification (NCBI taxonomy): domain Eukaryota; kingdom Metazoa; phylum Arthropoda; class Arachnida; order Araneae; family Nephilidae; genus Nephila; species Nephila pilipes. The sequence goes on along the minus strand of BMAW01127041.1, from coordinate 6,377 downwards.
GTAAAATATTCCTGCATTGAATTCAGAATGAATCCCTTTCGTCTAATTCAATATGTATCAAACGTATAAAATGAATATCATACAAACAATGTAACACCATATTGACTAAAAGTACATTTAACCACACTTCAGTGTTTATTGTACAGTTAAATATTCATCTCCACGTTTCCTTTGCTTTTAATAAAACGACATAAATTTAAATATACTCAACCGCAGAACCGCGAGACTTTAAAATCTTGAAACGCTACCTGGCGATAAGAAATTAAATTTCAGTTTAAACTGTTGTCGGACAAGGTTTATTGAAATTTTGATCGGTAAGAGCTGCCGCTAGATTTATTCTTTTCATTCTAAAAAGGAGGGAAAGGAATTCCGATATACTTAGGTTATCGATAAGCTGGAATCGATTGCCTGATAGAGGTTTCTGCAAGCTTTAGCTTTTCCGTCTGGCCATCTACTAAATATGCATCACAGTAATTTTCTCACTTGGATTTGACACTGCTTCTCAGAAGACTCTGGTAGTCGATTACGATTCTTGGATATAGTTTTTTGGCAAAAGTTTCCAACGTTTCAGCTATTGAAATTGTTCTCGGAAGTTTAATCCGATATTGATAGAATCGCGGAAAAATAGACGGTAAATAAATAAATAAATAAATAAAAAAAAATCTGAGCAATTCGAGAAGTTAGAATGATGAAAAATTAATTTACTTATACGGGTATTCAAATAGATGGCAGTGACATCTAGGTCTTAGAGCTCTAGATTTAAAATTTGGCCAAGCTGCCCCTAAAATTTATTTAATCTTAAAATTAGGCAGAAAAAAATGGGTTTTATTCATTGACAAAGATGAAGGTTTAAAATAGAGAAGAATCGTTACGGTGTCCTAGGGCAGCCTTATCCATGTTTACCAAAAATAGCAAAAAACAGTGGGAAAAAAATATCGTTGTAGTACACCGAGTCATGATTCTCGTAGTTATCGATGAAGAGTAAAATTCTTAGTCCGTTCGCTACCAGCGTATCACAGACGATACGCTCGTGTTGGCTCTCATGTGCCCAGCGTATCACGGGCTATACGCTCCGTGAGTGTCATCTACGGCCCAGCGTATCAATAGAGATACGCTCGATGAGAACGTTTTATTTGATTTTTCTTAATGTTACTATATGGCGTTACAATACCGCGAAATCTATATAGATAGGTTATTTTGAGTGTTGACCTTGGTGATATGGGCTTGGATTTAACTTCTGGCTACCAGGAGGGGAGGGGGAGTAATTGTTAAAGTCACGTGCTTCAGCGCCGCTCTTTAAATATAATGACATGATTTAAAGGGTGCACTTGCTTTCTGTTTGCTTTTTTCCTTCTTGCTTGCTTCTTAGAAGATCGAAGGAGAATTTATGGCCCTTTATGGGGGTTAGGGCTTTTGGTAGCAAATGTTCTTGGCTGTTTGTTTCACTTGGTCAGTTTTTATTTGTAGCGACAGTCACGACGAAAAGAAAGTGTTTATCTGATACTGAGATTTACGAAGTAATGAATGAATTTGACAGTACTGTTAGCGAAAATAAACCAAATTTGTACATAGACATTAAAGTAAAAAAAAAAAAGTATGAAGAAGATGTGCCCTTTGCTCAAAATTTTGCGTGAGGCGTCAAAATATGTGTGTAAGACATGTGACGTTGGACTATGCATTGAATTTTTTTTTTATAAATATACCATACATCAAAATATGATTTTTTTCATATATTTATATATTCCATATAATGGTACATCATTACACCATGACATTTATGTAACATATGTAAATATATTTTGCATTTTCTTAAAAGTATGATTTTTTATGTAATTTTATTTACAAAACATTCAAATTTCGATTAAATCTTTTTTTTTCTTTTATATATATTAAGTTTTATGCATTTTAAATAATATATGTAAATACCAAAATATTTTAATAAATAGCCGATTTCAGATGAATTTTTTTCACGAATTAGGCTTAGTATCTAATATCGCCTGGGCACAGCGTAACACTCCGCGGTAAGAAGCCGCTAGCCCAGCGAAGCACTTCTTTTTTCTCCCTCCGGTAGCGAAAGGGTTAGTGATTTCTTAGATCGCAATCTACTTTTTTAATGGATCAAGTGTTCACTGGAATAGTATTTGTTCATGTCAAATAATTACATGCTTTAAATTTTGAGGGTTTTCAATCTGGATACAAGAGTTATTCTTTATTTATTAGGATGTTTACTACTTTTGTTAAATACGTAACACGTAGTTTCGCGCATCATAGCTGCATTTGGGGTTTGCTATATAAAACTATTTTCATTCAAGTAGCTGGTAGAGGTTGTAGGGTAATAACGTCAAACACGAGTCTCACTAGAAATATGTTTACCGTCAAGCCAAAAAACCGCATGTAATAAGAATCTTGCTAAAATATCGTTGCTTGATTTTTAAAATTTATGCTTTTGTATAATTGTATAGAAACGCAAAACATTCGACATTGAAATATCAATGTTATAATAGTTCAATCCCCAGTTCATCACTAGAATATGTGGCGTACCACTACTTCTAACCGATTCTTGTTTCATAATATAGTCAAATAACTACCTCTGAAAGTCAATAACCTACGCAAAGACACACAAATCAGTTCTAACGCATATATGTATTTATCAATTGCTGTAATCTAATGAGTGTTGGCTCTCTCTGGGGGTCTTTGGGGTAACCCACCGGTCCAACTATTATTGAAATAATACTCTCTGACCAAAACCTCTCCAGTTGACGTTGCCTTGATTTTTTAAATCTTCTGCAACAGCTATTGTCCATAACAGCTCTTGATATTGTTGGGAATACACTCATAGTTAACCCAACTTTTCCTGTCTCTAATTTTCCCTTTACTTGTATACCATCATATCTAAATCACTTCAGTTTATTTTCATATTCATCTAATTAACATAATCACGTTTCATTTTTGAAGGGAAGAAATGTTATTTCTAGGAATCAATCTCAATTGAAACACACAAGGTTAGTGACGAGAAAATTGTGAACAGTCCAACGTCACAAAGAGTTCAATGGTGCTATTGATGATGGAAAGGATATTGAATGGACACATCACTTTCCTCACCTATAGCAGTGACTATCTTTGGAGCTAGTTGCAAGATATTACGATCATGTTATGAGTCTTGTGCCTAACGTACCAAATTTCACGTGCTGAGAACCACAAAAATTTTTTATGTATGTTTCCCGTATATATTTGTGCAGTAATTTCGTATCTGGTAAGTTGATGTTCCAGAAAAAAATAACGATTTTTATTAAACCTTTAAAAGTATTTTGTATTAACGATCAGTCATTTGTATTCAATGCCTCTACATTTCGTACCTCAGCTTTGAAATCGCGTGTTAGTAAAACAAAAAAGAAGAAGAAAGTTGACGAACATCTTAATTTCCAAGAATAGATGGAGTATCTATGTAATGACTTAAAGTATAAAATAATCTGCCTGATTTGTAAAAATATTTCAGAAATATTAAAAATAAATCATCTCATTTCAAAATTCCATATTTTCAAAAAAAATAGCAACATAGAATGACATGAATACAATGGAAAAATATGGCTTATTTATACTGGATTAGCACAAATGAAGGACTATATTTTAAATATTTATATTTTTTTAAATTATTACACCTAAAACGATAAGTTATAAACGAAAGAAAAATACACGAAGTTATATTTTGAGTTACAGATGTTGGATATGTGACCACTTTGTTAAGCAACAAACATTTAAACTGCATTCAAGTTCGTACCACACATTTTGTAATACCTCACTGTTAATTTCTCCTAATTCTGCACCAATACATTCCTTAAGTTCTTGCAATGTTCTCAGCTTCAGTAGTGCATATCTTTGGCTGCAGTTGTCATAGACTTCTGTGGACTCGGACAAAATTCTGCCTCACCCTCTCCACCGTTTCTTCGAAGACGCTTGGACGCTCTCTGCTTTTAATTGTGCAGAAGCAACCTGTATCTTTAAATTTCGTTATCACTGAAGAATGTTCTAGTGACACGGCCCTTCCTTTTCCTAAATGCAGGCCTTAGAGAAATTACTGCAAAAATTAGTTCATATTCTAAAACGCAAAAACTCTTCTCTGTCATTGTCACCAATTTTTGGATTTCAAGCTAAACAATTTACGGATGTGGTGTTCTCTGATGATCGATAGTGGAAAAAAATTCTTATATCTTTGTTCAGTTCTGTGTATCAATTATAGTAATATGAGTTATAGCTTTGAATATATAAATATTTAAAATCAGTTCATTCATTTTCGCTAACCTGTATTGTGCATAAAAGATTGTCCTCGAGTGTTCTGCGTGTAGCTATTTTACGAAATCTGTTTCAGAAGTTTTCATGGAGCTGCCTAGCATTTGGATCAGTCTTAGTGGACCAGACGACTTGATGTTATACACCTAGCCACGTAAATCTCCTTATAGAGCTCTATGCGATTTCTTCCTATAAATGTTTGTAAAAGGCAAATTGCATGCTCCTCTATTGCCTACAAATTTATGTGAACTTAACAACGGATTTTTGCCGTTGTTCAATCAGTTACCACTGACACTTTACAATGTGTTTAGCAGGAAGTACATATCGAACTGACATTATACAAATAACAAAGGAAGTTGTATCGAAAATTTGTAATAACACTTCAATGTTTTCCCATTGCATTCATATGTTACTTATGATTCTTTGTCGTTAATTTATGAAGATATAGCATTACAAAATAAGATTATTCATTTCGAATAACCCTGCATTTGTATGAAACGTAGGTAATCTAAAATGCGACTATGAACAACATGAGCACTAAGATGCAAATCACAAGGAATAATGATTCAGGTAGGAAAGTTAATTATGAAAAGAAAAACTATAACCGTAATTACACATACGGCCCTGATGGCTCTTATTTGTTAGAAATAGGTTTGTGGCTGGAAAAGATTTTGACAACATTGATCTAAGTAGTAGAAAATTACTCATTAAGTGAAATTAATTATATCCTTCTGAATAAAAGTTCGAATACATCTCAATTTTGTACCTGTACATATACGTAGAAGTCTAGAATACTAAACATATTAACGGAATACTTTGTAATGTATTAATAACACGCAATCTTAGTTAACAAGCAAACAATATGCCTTTATGAAATTTTGCTGAAATGCAAGCTTGAGAAATTCCAAAGAATCCCCTAGAAGAGCGCATACTATATTCGATTGCATTGTTAAAATATTTTTTAGAATGAATCAGTTACGGAATGCGGCTGGTTTTCTTTGTTCGAAAATAAGAAGCAGTATAATAGGAATGTTCATAAAATATTCTTGTTTCTAGACGAACATGAAAGAAAATATGCTAATGTAAAAGACCGAAACAACCAGATATCTTCTAATAATTAATACAGTCTGCGGAATTAATATGATATCTAGCGAAATTCATAATGAAAATAACGAATAAGTAACTTTCAAATTCAATTCTTGAGTATTTAGAAGCATATTTGGAGTTAAAATTCATTATTATTTTTATGGATTGAAAAGCTTGAGTATTAGAAATATTCCATCTTGATTTATTTTTATATTCATTTGCATGATATGAAGTTGAAAATAAATTTCGCTCAAAAATGTCGTGCCAAAAAAATGTTAAAAGTATTATCGCAATTTTGATCGAGAAGAATTTATTCTAGAGATTTCAATTAGTTATATTGAATTAATTAAGCTGGTTTTTTACTCAAGATATATTTTGTGTGAATGGGAATAACACAGAAAATCTGTGAAAATATATAAATTTAATTGTTACCTACAATAAAAAAAAGTTCACTTGAATAAATATAATGTATTCTAATAAATATTTTATCGTTCTCCTTCTCTCATTCTGAAGACAACGAAGTACATTAAAAAATTAGTGTAGTCTAAATTGTATTGAATTTAGTCATGAATTTATTTACACCTAAGAAATTTTAAAAGAAATATTATTCATAATTTTTTTTGTAAATACTAAGTAACAAAATTATTTATTATTAAATCTAAAAATAAAAACGTGTTGGTATAAAATAATAAAAAGAAAGATAAAAACTTAACAACAAGCATACATGCAGAAACACATGTAGAAATCATTATAAAAAAAGGAGACGAAAAAAATTTAAAAATAAACAAAACTGAAATAATGTTGAATAAAACTTCTATTAGATTAGGAAATAGAATTTGCTACAACATATTTTAATGATCAAATAATCACTATCAGCAATAGCTCCATTTAAAAAATTCAAATATAGCGAAATGAAGACACATACAAATACAAATACAAATACAAATACACATACACACACACACGCAATCACGCGCGCACGCACACACACACACACACACACA